>JAIUJO010003738.1:0-42500 GCA_023846275.1 Vanilla planifolia
ATAAAAAATGAAGAGAATAAATCTAGATTACATATATAACACCAAGGTTTTAAGATATTGAGATACTTTATAGGATAAAGTATTATTTTATTGATATGAAACTATGGAGGAGAAATAATAGTTTAAATTAGTAACAGCAAAATATTACAACATGACAAAATATTGGTTCTTAGTCGGGTTACAATTTTTATTCATATTTATTGTTCTAGACCTACAAGTGATATTCATGGGGCGAATTGTCATTATGGTTATGCTCATAAATTATTCCATGTTAACATTGCCACAAGTGCACACCATTTAACTTTGTAAGTAATGTTATAAGGGTTGTTGAAGTCAAAAAGGTTATGAGAAGTATTGAAAGGTATCAATCCTAGCTAGCTAGCCAATGAGAACTTTTTCTTTCCTCGCAACTCGCTTTCTCTAGCAAAGTGTAGAATTACCATTCCTTTACTAAAGGGGGAATTCTATGTATAAAATATCGCCAACACTTGAATCCAATGGAACATCTATTGTGTGAATGGTGACACTATTTTACTTTGAGTAAAACATCAAAAAAGTCCATAAACCATTTTGTTCTTCTCGTTAATTGGCTGATACAAATCTAGTATGGACAAGTTGTCGTGTAGATGGATTCTATAATTCACATAGAAGTAATTTTAAATTAAGCAAAGAGTGATCAACAAATTTTCATGAGTGAAAATGCTTGTTAAAGATATCATACCCACCTATGATATGAATCTTATCCATATAAATTTTTGTATAAGGATTGACCCTAAATATATAGTGGGTTTTGTTAACCTTATGGAATACATTGGAAAATGAATGAATAGGTTCTTATGCATATGAAGGAATGCCATAGTACTCTGTTACATAAATTGTAGCTTAAAGTGTGATATTTATTTTTAGAAGAGTACCTTAGGACACATACTTGTTGTGTAATAGTAGTGAGCCAAATGCCTTAACCTCATAATATATGATTCTCTCCACATCAAAATTCAAAATGTCATCTTCTTAAAGGCATGTAAAGAGACTGCATGATTTAAAAAAATCTTCCAAAAGAAAAGGAAATTTATGATTTTTATTATATTTAATGACTGTGGAAATGAAATTTTCCCTATAAAGAACTTTTCTCATAAAATTCAAGTTTCTTAACATTCAGCTATCGATTGATGCGGTATTATCAAAATTATTGGCATAGATATTTAAATAAACATGCTAAAAAAGTTAGCACTATTAATTAACTGATAATATGCATCACTCTATTGAGTTTTCAAGAAAGATGATGAGAAGGAAGGATGCACAAAAAGAAAAATTTGAAGAGATTTTCTGTGTAGATGTCCAGGACTCAATTATCCTACTAAAAGATTATTACAATGTTTGGTTTGATAAGTCCACTGTAGATGCATATGAAGTTCAGCAGATCATATGTATTAAGATCAATATGAACTTGTAGGATTTTAAAATCACAAGGCAAAGCAATGCAAACAATACAAATATACTGAAAAATAGATGCTTGAGAGTTGAATCATATTTTTCTCACAATTAGGCAATAAGCATTGAAGGGTAATTGATGCAGACTTGTAGATCAAGAAACTTTATGTCCTTAGTTTTGATATGGAAGTGGATGGTGGTGCATGGCTTAGAGGCTTCTAAATGGTCAAATAAGCTATCAACATTTTGGTGAAATCAAATGGAATATTTTAAATGACTTAAAATCTATATTCTAGTTCATAAGTTACCATGTGATTGAGGATGTCAGTCATTTGTTTCTAGGGAAAGCATAGAGCAGAAGTGATAAAAGTGAATTTTCTTTTTACAACTACCTATTTGAGTTCTAATGAAGATGTTCAAAAGTATGAAAATGAGTTTATTTTTAGTTTGAGATTTTCACGTGAAATTGTCTTTTTTACTATTCATGTAAGTTTTTTATTATTATAATTTGTAAAGTTGGTTGTTATTACTTTAGTAGGGAATGTTTTTCATTATTTTAATTTGTAAATTTGGTTGTTATTACTTCAGTAAGGCCAAACAAATAGGAGATCAGTGAATCATTGATTTAAGGAGTTGGCTATTATTTATAAAGTTTCCTCAGGATTTTTTACAAAAGTGTTGCTTTGAGCAAGCTCCTCTCTTTAGGTGACCAAGATACTACTTTGAACATGCTCATTAATTCCTTATTTACTCTCTTTCTTTCTTATTTGCCCATCTCTCCCCTCTTCTCTCTTACTTTAAATCATTCCTTCCTCTTTCTCAATTTATTTTTCAATCCAGTTGTTTAGTAAGTCTTTTTAAACAAAGCTAATCGCAAATGTCGATTGGAAACCCTTGGCGTCCCTTCCACCCTAACCCAACAAAAAGTCATATTCAGTAAATAGTTAAATAGATGGTGGTTTGTTCATGTCAATCTTAGGAGCAACTTATTGCCCATTCTTCATTTCTAAGAAATTATTAAGGCTATATTGCCCAACCTTAGTAAAAAAGGGGATTTATGTTTTAAAAAAAAAGTAATGTTTCTAGTTTCTAATTTAACATTGCATCTGAAATGAAAGCTCCCTCTTCTTTTGAGTCTACTTTAGGTTTAATACAATAACGAATCATTTATTCTGTAGTTGTGTTATTATAATTTATAATTGTGGATGCAGGCTCTTCTTCGATGCTTTAGCAAGAAATAAAGTGACCAATGACCTGTAGGCGAAGCTTAGCTCAACGCAGGAGAAACTGGATTGCTACCGTTGGAGCTTGAAAGAGATTGTAGGTGAGATGAAGCTTATGGACAAAATATAAGAAATATTTCACTATTAAATAACCAACTTCATGCTTATGTCCAGCATATTCTTTACTTCACCAAAAAACTTGTAGAGAAAGACTAAGCCCTTCTTAAAAATAGGTACTTTTTCTAACTTGCTTCTTTGTCTGCCTTTAACTCCACAAATAGGTTTAACCTACTCCCAATTTAACATTATTTGAAACAATTTTTATTGACAAGTCATTAAAAATTATTCATAAAATATATTATAAAAAAGAAAGTTATTTTTGTAAGATTTTTAATTGTAAAAATTATTTAAATATTTTGTAGATTTTTTTGTTAATCTACCTTGTCAAGTTATTAATTTATTTATTGTAGAACTTTTCTTAAAATTAAAATATATTTAAATGGTTAATGTCAAAAATGACTTTTCACAATATGGTGTTGGGTGGGTGCCATATAGCACCCTTCAATTGGCTTTTCAACTTTAGGTTGTATTCACAAAATATTTCTTATTTTTTTAAACCCTTTAACCAAACAAAAAAACATTTGTATTTTAAAATAAATTTTCACAAAATTTTTTTCTCTCATATTAAACTCATTTTCAAAACCTCTTTTTGAAACCCTCTTTCTAAATTTAGAAGTCATATGCTAATAGAGGTTTAACATAACATAGAAATTCATTTCTCAAGATCATGCTTACTTAATTTCATATATTTTTAGGAATTTTTTATATATTAAAATTTTTAATTAATATTTTTACATTTGAAATATTTATCATTATCAAGTGATAGAGATTATTAAATTCATTGGCCTAAATCATGACATTTGATTTTGTTAATAATAGATAATTTAAATTGCTTATTTTAATAATCTAACTGCCTACTTAGTCAATGATTTTTAGGTTGAAAATTGATCGATAAAAAATGATCATTTTCATTTAATGAAGTTAAACTAAGTTTTGGCATAAGTTTTTTCTCTCTCTAACAAAGTTCTACTATTACAAAAAAACCAAGTTGTATTCAAATAAAAGTTACTCTTGAATCCATACTTTAACTCAACTAATTGTTGCTCCCTACTTCATAAGCTGTAAATGACCTCTCACAACTCTACTACTTTCTCTTTTCATTCCACACTCCCCTTCTAGTTGCACCAAAGCTTTCTAATATCCATCTTGATTCTTTTTCTTCCTTTTCATACTAAGCTTCTTTAAGTTAAACCTTCTCATTTCCTTCATCTTCTCTCTTAACTCACTTTTCTTAATCTACTTGAGCTTCCTCTCTCTATCTTATTTTTCTTTCTTTTGTAACTGGCTTAATACATTCAAATATCACCTTTAAACCCATCTATCATAAGTTGTGAGGAATTAATTTATGAAATTACAGAAATATTATTCCAAAATTTTAAATATATGTATATATATACTTCTTAAAATTCATAACAAATTATTTAATTTTTTTAAAAATTATCAACTCATTGCGTTGGATTACTTTTGAGATGCTCTTTTCAATTATTTGGTCTAATAAATTTTTTGAATTCATTTAAAATCGTGACAAACTTTTAAATATTATATTAATTTAATAATATTTTAAGATATATATATCATACTTAAAATATATGATTTTATTACATTCAAACACATATTATTGAAAGTTTATTGACATAATTTATCGTTTATTGTATATACTATATATATATATATATATATATATATATATATATATATATATATATATATATATATATATATATATATATATATATATATTTATATATTTATTTAAACTTTGAGGTGTTGCAATCTTGCCCTCCATAAAAATTGTCTTGAAATTTAGAAAGGTTTTGGCATTTAGTCGATCATGTATCCTTTCGCTTCCCAAGCAGCTTTTCTTACCGCTTGATATTTTTTATAAAACATTTATCTTAAAAATAGCTTTATTTCTTTGCAACTTCTCCATTTTTTACGATCTTCACTTATATTTCTAAATATGTTTTACTAAATTTTGATATCAAAACCAATATAATTAACAACATATAAGGATCTAGAATGCATTTTCATAAAAATAAAAGATGAAATATATTATGAATTCATGATATATAAAGAGTCAGACCAATAAATTTAGGTTTTATCTCCTTTTATTTTCCAATCATTATAATATATTTCTAACTAATTTTAATAAATAGTTGATCTCTTTCCTAAAATTTTATACAAATTCTTATGTAAATCTTTTAGAATCTTAATTATTTTGTTTATTTATTTATCTGTCTGAGGATGAATGACTGCTAAATTTCAAACTTGTTTCAAAGTCTTGATCCATTATCTTTGAAACATGCAAGGTAAAGTTTGGTTTCATATATAATATAATAGTTTTTATGAACCATGTAATTTAACAATTTGTAGAATTTTTTTGTTTGGTCAAAATTTACATGTTTCTATTAGAAATTAAAATATGTATATTTTGTAATAAAATACTATATCCAAACATCTAAATAAATATAAAATCTCTAAAATTAATCTCCGAATTACAAAATTCCTTATCTCCCTCATTTCTTCCTTAGTTGCCTGCTATTCTTATGATTCAATTTCATTATTGCAATTCAAAAAATTAATGTATAGCATCAGAGGGCTTAATGTAAAAATTCCTTGCAAGCAGATCAATAATATGTTAAAAATTATACTTTATTTCACATAAATAATGTATTTATTTTTTGGTAAAAATATTATAAATGCCCAGTCTAATTCATTAACAAAGTAATTTTTTTGCAATCCTTTAGTTATTTAATTGTATACATAATCACTTTTTTTATTCTGCATCAACCCATACCTTAGATATTGTAAAAACGCATCATTGTACACAAGAGACACATCTATACATTGTAGAAGTGTCATTTTGCAAGTAAATTCAATATCTTTAAATATCTAAAAACTAATTTCATATAATGAATCTCATTTATTTTGATTCTTTTTTAAGACAATCTAGTGATGGAGAGGTGATATTTGATAACCTTTTCACAAATTGTCTATAATAACTTACATACCAAACAAATTTCCTTTTGTTTTATATTGTTTCGAGTTTTGGTCAATTCATGATTATAAAAAAACATAATGAAAATTTCACATGTTGAGTATTTAGTTATAATTAGTTCTCTCATAATTTGTAATAGTCTAAGTAAATATATAATATGTTCTTTTAAAAATTTAGAATAAATCAAAATATCATCTATGAATACAATTATAAACTAATCTAAATATTATAAAATATTGTGTTGATCAGATCTATGAGAGCTGGTGATACATTTATTTTACTTCATGATAACTTTAAAAATACATAATATTCTTGTCTTGTATAAAAAAATAACTTCAAAAATGTCTCCATATTTTATTTTCAATTTGTCATAAGAAAATCATTGACCAATCTTAATAAATATCACTAATTATTAAAGTTCATCAAATAGAATATAAATTTTTAGTAAAAGACACTTATTTAATTGAAATCCTTTATCGAATTAATTTTGTTTCTCATGTTATTTAAGTTAGTTAAATCATAATTTGCATGATCAACATAAATTTTTAAAATCCTTTAATGCATTGTAGTTTAAAAAATATGATAAATAATTTTTAGTTTTAAAAATTATGTAACGATAATTTTTGTAAATACTTAATATATTTAAGCTAACTCTATTAGATCAACTATTCAAGTATCTGAGACAACCATCTCCCATTAATGACCTTAATATTTTTCTCATATTTTTTTAATTTTCGCTTCTAATTTGTACACTTGTTCATTATATATATCACTAATGTAGTCATAATTTTGTATATATGTATTAGATAACCATTAGTTTTAGAAGATTATTAGCAATAGTTAAAATTAAATTTGAATCATTTTATATTGATGATATTAATAGTATTGTTTGAGATAAATTATATCAAAAGTTTAGAATTTAACAAATTTAAATAATTGTGTAGGATAATGAATAGAATATCTTTTCACTCAATTTCTTTTCCAATTGAATGGTATACCACTTTAGCTTTATTTGATAAAGACCAGTTTTACGTTAGAAGAAGGAAAAATAAGTTTTCAATTCTACATAACAAAATATATATGACAAAATAATATATCACAACTTATAACAAGATAACTAATATACAATATACTTGCCTTCCAAACAATTGATTTATCATTAACAATAAAAAAATATCAAGTCCATGGCAAAGTTAGTTAACCTAATCTCGTAATATTAGCTTGGTATTGAACAAATTCATGTGACTAATCTTAAAACAGTTATTAGAACTCTCCTGCATGACATCTTGTGACTTCTTACATTTCTTTTCCAAAACACATTGGTTCACATTTGGTACATTTATTTTATGTTGATTCGTTTATATCATGAAAAACACATAAAAAATTTAAATTAAAGAAATAAAATATTGTGATCGATAATTTTTTTTTTATATTTTTAAGATTATGTTTTTGAAAAACGTTTACATCAAACATATGAAAGATACCAATAATTTTTGCAATCACAAAGTCAAATCATATATTATAATATTGAATTTAGGATAGTGATTGGGAGTTTGGAAGATTGGTGGTACAGTGATGAAAGCACATAATAATTCATTTATTATTAATGGATATTTTTAAAATGGATTATAAAAATGGAATTTATTTTTATATAAGTTTAATTAGTAAATGACTAATAAAAAATTGGTAGATTTGTTTAATTAATATATCATGTAAAATGTAAAAGATAATATTTTAAGTTTGTTATTAAATGAATGTAATTGGATGGCAGATAATATCAAAAAAACATATTGTAATATACTTTTTGCATAAAGGGTAGGCCTTATGTGTGTCCTTCATTTCTTTAACTTTTTTAAGCTAAAAGTAATTGATATTTTAATAAAACTTTTCATTAAGTTTTTATTTGTTCTCAAATAAAATTTATTAATCAAAATATTTTTATAAAACATATATTCAAACATAAAATACATATTTAAAAATATTATTAACCAACTATAATTTAATAGTAATGAAACTACAAGGAATCACAATTGCAAGGAAGATTCAATAAAATTCTCGAAATGGGTCTATGGACATGATAAGAATAATAAATCAATGATTACTGATAACATTCTCATAATAATAAATTGGTTGCACATCACCACCATCAAGTAGCCTTCAGACTTATTGAGTTGAAAATTCATGAGATATGTTCTTTTCATTATTGACACTCACCGTTAGAGATGAATACTATTCTTAAGCCAATAGCTTCTAGACATGTGTCTCTAAAAAATAGGAAAATCATGGTATAATTAAAAAAACTTAAGTAAAATAAAAATAAAAAAACGTAATAAGAACACATTAAATTTTTAGATGATTTAATTACTTATTCTTAAATTTATATCTACCATTTAGACATTTCTATTGAGCCTATCACTTCTCCTTTCTTTTACCGTAAGTGTTGGTAAAGAAGCCTCACAATTGTTTTCTTTCAAAGAAAAAAACTTTAAGCCTTCAATTCCCTTCACACAAGGTCCAAAAGTAAACACCTTCAATTTAATGATGATCAAAATTGTTCATCGAACGTTTCTATATCGTTTTGATATTGCTCAATTTTGAGTTGGTAAATAATGAGATTATCCATCAAATAGATTGATAATTTTCTAAAAGAACTCAATTTTTAGCAAATTTTATTTAATACTTATTAGATGGCCTAATTATTATCGTATCACTATTAAACTAGTTATCCAATGTCTATTAAATGGACTAATTAGAATTTTATAGAGGTTGATTTTGGCAACCCCTATGACCATTAAAAAGCTAGCCTATTAGATTATCCAATTTTAACGAACTATCCATCAGTTAATTATCGAATGTTTCGATGATTTTTCAATAGAATATATAATTGATGGCTGAGTTTAAACTAACAAATATTTCTTGATAGAATGTTTTTTCTATGAAAGAACTTGTCAAATTTTTAAATCTTTTTTAAGAAAGATCTTTTAGCCAATTAATTTTATTTCTAAAATTATTTAAGTTAACTAAATTTTCAAAAGCATAACAAAATGTAAAATTTTAAAAAATCCTTTAATAACATATTGTTTTAAAAATATGACAAATATTTTAGTTTTAAAAACTATGTTATGATAATTATACTAAATATTTAGTATATTTAAGCTACTTTATCAAGTTAATTGTTCAAAAATCTAAAATAATCTTTCCCATAGTTCATAAGAAATTTTTTTTATAATTTTCATCTAATTTGTACACTTGTTCTTTCATAATTCTTGAATAATATATATTTATGAACATGTATCCATCTTTCAATAATCGTTTATCTAATCTTAATTATGCATGTGTGTATATATATACAACACATTTTTATTTTCTTATAAGATTGATTACAAAAATTAAGATTGACTCTACGTTATTTTGGAGTGATTAAAATTATAATATTATTTGTGATAATTATATCAAGACTTTAAAATCTAATGATTGATACATTTCTTAGTTGAACAAAATATTCCTTTGGCAAGTTTCTTTCCTAATTGAGTGGTATACCTTTTAGTTATTTAAGATAAACACCAATTTAGTTGATAAAAAAGATAAATAGTTTGATAATTACTAATGATGAAGAGGATATTACATTTGTGACTCTAAATAAAGATGATAAGATCATATTTATAATGATGTCCAATAAATGAAATAAATCCAATCTTTTGGATGGCTTCACAATTGAGTGTGTACATGGTTATTTGAAGATCACATAGATGGACATTGTTATAGCAGTGAAATAATTATTTAAAGTTAGCTTTATATCAAAATATTGAAAGAACACATAGGACATATTCAACCTTAAAGTTTAAGGAGCATCGAAACCAAAACCATTAGGCTCATTAGCCTTCGCAATATGATTAACAATGTAGTGACCATAATTTTTGTGGTTAGACATAGGGTAATGCTTCTAGATATCTTTGTAAGGGAGCAAGTTGCGTTTGTGTTATGTCGTGCTACATTTGATATTAATTTTTTGAATGAGAAAAAAACATATTTGCACCTGTCTTCTTTCAAAGGAGATTTGATGGTACTAAAATTAGATAGGGATTAGGATTATGATAAGTTAGAAATTTTTAATGGATATTCTTAAGCATTGGTAGTTCCTTATTCTCTGTTATGGTTGTATTAAGGCTTATATCACTGCACAAAGATTTTGGATAATGTTTAATGTTTTTTATCTATCATCGATACAAGTATCTAAGGGTTTTAGATAGGGATATGCTTAAGAATTGATAACAAAATTGGAACTTAGATGTGGATCATGCTTATGATAAGTAAAATTAGAAATTTGTGTTGGATATGCTTAAACATTGGTTGTTCATTACACTTTACTGTGGTTTGATTAAGCCTTATATCACCACACCAAGATTTAGGATTATGTTTAATATTTTCTATCTATCATTGATCGAAGTAACTAAGTTAGTGAGGTCCACTCAATCCATACCACTTAACTACAGTGTCTAAGTATCTCTTATGGCTTATTAGAATCAATTTGATAATTTTGTCTCGACTGAGCTTAGGAATTTTCCATCATCTTCGATGATTGCACTCCTTTTCTATGTTGATGGCAACATGATTTGTGAACCATCAAGTTGTGGAATACTGAAGAATATTTAGAATATTATATAGTAGTAAGTGCATCAAGCAGGGGAGGGGATCAATCTAAACAAATTTAAAGTGTTATTTAGTAAACAGATGAAGTACAAGTGCAAGAAGTTGATTTCATGAAATTTTCATATGCTTAGCTAAAATATATAGGAACAATTATAGCAACAAAACTTTAGAGAAAAGAATTGAAATTCATTATTAAGTAAGTAGAAAATTGTGTGTCAAGGCAGATGAGCAAATCATTATTAATGGTGGCCACATTGTCATGATGAACTCGATGTTAACTATTATTCTTTCTTATTGCTTGGTCAACACCTTAATTGTAACCTGTATTATTATAGATTAAAACATATAGCTGTGTAGTTATTTATGGAGTAGTTCAAATGATAGTAGTACAATAAACTATTCCTAGTGAGAAATACTACTATTAAGGAATGTGTTAGACTTGGAGTTTTTAGGTTTTCAACCTAGTAATCAAGGTTGATTTCCAAACATGATAGGTGTGGTGCTACTCGAGAAGATAATTTAAGAGTTATGTAGATCGAAAATTCATTATGATAGTAATATTTTTTATTTGACTTGTAGTGCATCCCAATAATGTTTGTCACACAAAATTGGAGCCCCCTGTGCAACAAAAAATATGGTTTGATGAATTGTGGCATGCAATTTTGTTTTCTTTTTTGGTTAATTTTCTTGTCATCCATCCCATTGCCACTAAAACAAAATATTTTAACATGGATGTGGGGCATTTTATATTTGTAATAGAGCTAGTTAAGATGCATGGGTTGTTGAATCACAAAATGATTTAGAAGTTATTCACGTCTAATTTGGTATTTTAGAATCAACATTATCCTTAACTTAAATCAAATCAAATGAATATTCTATGCTGCGCATTGGGTGAGGATATGGGGTTGGACTTAGAGAGAATATACAATGACAAGTATGTGTACATCAAGGGCGGAGGTTGTATGGGATTTGAATGAGATGGTGCAACATTAAGTGAACATTTTCCTACAGATATTATCATTAAGTCTACTTTCGACTTACACCTCGCTTCATGCAAGAGGGATTGAGATATCTAAACTTTGTCCTTAGTGTTGTCATACTAATGAAGATGTGAAAAATCATTTCTGAGAGTGGTATCTCATGAAAGAACTCTAGTTTAGTAGCTTCATAAATGATTAATTCTTTCTTAGTGGGATTAACTACAGGGATGTGACTTCTATTATTTAGTTTCTTCATTGGATGTTGATGAATGTGTAGGTGGCTATGACTTCTCAAGTAGTCAAATGCATTGCTTTTTCTTTATTGTACCTCCACAATGGCAAGAATTTGTAGGTGCAAGCAAAAAAATGTACTGAATTTAGTTGCACATCAAAGGAGAAATTGCATTAAAGTTGCAACTTTCTACAACTCTTTGATCATGTCTAATGGAAGCTCAAGCGATCTTGACTAGTTGTTTGTTATCTTTTGTTAGACTCCTCCAATAGGTTGGATTAAATTTAAACCTGATGTAGTTATGCATGATGACATAAATTTTTGATTTGGTACTGTTAGATGGGATGACATAAGTAGGATTATTATTATTCTCAATGAATCTTTGGTTTCTTATCGAACTACTACCATGGACATTGCTGTGTTATTCTAAAAGCAATGGAAATTTTGAAAGCCCTACTCCTTAATGTCCAAGAAAAATTTATTGAAACGAATTACATTATAGTCATTGTTATAATTAATCAATTACTTTTGAAAAAAATAAATAATTGTTCATACAATAGTTCTTATCCCCCAAAAAAGTGTGAAGGCAATAATTTTAATGTCATCAAAGGTGCCCGACATAGTAGATGTAAATTAAAACTAATTAGGACCTTATAAGCTTTAGCTATAAGTATTGTCATGGTTATGCCACAAACTTGTGTAGCCTTAAATCTTTTTATGCTATCAATATCTAGTTCTATGTGTTAAAGGGACAAAAATCAATAGCACATATACAATGAACCCAAGTTGAATTTAATAAAGTACTTGATTTTTTAGCAAAGTATTTTCATCTTGAGCCCTCATTAGTAGACTTTTTTGAGAATAACAATAGTGGAAGTGAAAGTGTGAAAATGGCAAGAAATAAGGGAACAAGGTGAAGGGAGAGGAGGATTGTTTTTCATAAAAAGATTGAATTCTCTAAGAATCAATTCAAGTGGTTTTGAATTCATGAACTTTTGAATCTTAGAATTGCCTAAATTTTCCAAGTTTTTTACTTTTTACATGTTCTAATTTGTTTCATACATCCTCATTATCTTTTTTATAGAGGTTTTTTTATAATATTTAATTATAAAAAAAAGATGTGATTTTGATAAAAAAATTTAAATTTTTGCACCTATTGTAGTATATCTACTTACGTGTACTCCACACCCTGCATTTGTAAACTTGTGTCAGTGGGTTATCCAGCGAGTGGTTACTATTCTTGCGTGCAAAACATGTATGTCATTGGTCATTACACGTGTGCCCCCCATGCAAGTGCACTCGCTTGAAGTGTTGTGCTCTTTTGCGTGTGCTAATGTACCTTCACATGCGGTCCTTAGCGAGTGCCCTGTAATGTGTGGTTTGACATATTGTAGCACATCTCTGGGTATGGCACAGAAATTGGTGTTGTTGCTTCATGCTATTTCGTTGGTTTTCATTTTTTTATCTCTCCCTTGATTGTTTTTCATCAATTTTGCATTAAATGAGTTTTAAGGCAATCTCCTGACTAGTACCTTGAATATTTGGAATTAGTTGAAGCTTCCAAATCCTTTTGATGCTTCATAATTGTTGGCAATTGACAGTAAATTACTCTGAAGATATGACTTTATTTGTTCAATGATAAGCACTTTATGAAGTTCCATTTCTTTAATTACATATTTCCTACATTTTTGACGAATAAGTTAAAATACTTTTCATAATAACAAAAACATTATGGAGGTACTAGTTAGGAACTTCATAATGATCTTTTTCCATGTTAAAAATTATTTTTAAGATAATTGTTGTTTCCCAAAAATCGATACAACTAAAAATGAGTTTTCTTTGTCATAGAGGCTGGGAGTACATACCTTCTCCTCGCTTTAGATTGTCAGTGTTCGTACCACATCTTTCATAAATAATTGTTATTCTTATATGGTCTCTCTTTACAATTTATGTCCATTTGTTGAGATTATACTTGCACAACATTCCATCCTTTTGTGTTGCACCCTTTTTTCACGCCTTTTTATTCTTTCACTCCATGCTTCCTTTCTTTCTTCTCATCATCTTTATCTTTTGATGCCTTTATCATCTTCACAATACCTCCTTGGTGGGCAAGCTCCCTTTTTATTCATCACTAGCTATCGTTGTTCGATCTTGTTGATCCTTACCGTTGTCAAACATCCTTTGATTTGTTCTGTATTTTACCATGCATCATTTCTTTACCTCTCAAAACCTTATCTCATTGTCTTGTTATTCCTTTATCCTATATTCAATGCTCTTTCCCTTCGTCTAGTTTCCTACTGATAATTTCATCTCAAGATGAAGCCTTGAATTCACCTTTCTAAATCAAGGAATTTGGCACAAGTTGTGCCCACTCTCTCATGCCACAAGCATGGCAGTAACATCCACTTTTGTAGTCCTTCATGTTCAATCACTTCAACTACCTCCCCTCTTGTACATACAACACTCATCTTTGCCTTACCCCTCCCAACCTCTCCTTTAACAAATTATTACATGAAACTTTATTCCAAATCCATCTACAATTATCTGAAACTATTAGTTCATTTTCCAAGCAAACCCTACATAGCAACTTAACTTTAACTATGCTAGAATTGTGGTGTTGACACCTTCTTAGAGTTTGCATTGGAATATGAGGCGAATTGTTTAGTTCGCTCATTAGGTATTGTATTAATGTACTAATTTTAGCATACATGTTTCTTGTTGAGGCCATGGCATGTAAAGCTAGAGCAAAACACCATTGATATGTGAGGAGTGGGTACTCCTAACTTCATTAAGTCAGTGGTGATTGCACTCAACATGACTCCATGCCATTGGCCACCTTGCAACATCTTGTTGTAGATACCATTGGTTATGTTGAGTTTGTCATATTGTCATATTATGATAGCCATTAGTTATAAGATTTGTCCTTTGAAGTATATTATGGCTCAAATCTAAAATAGTTAAGCCCATCGTCCCTTTAAAAGAGGTGGTTCCACTTCCCTTCATTTGCTCGAGAATTATTGATTCTCCTCTCTAGTCCAATGAATAAACCATCAAATGTTCGTTGTTTGAATGTTAGATGTTGGCATGATAACACCTAGAGCTGTGCATATAGAGATCAACTTAAGTCCGTTAAGTATATGATTATGGCTTTACTTGGGATCAAACTTGATGATGCTGAATTCTACAGCATTTTTAATAACTGAAGGCTATTTCATAATATAGGTTATTATCATAATTGTAATTATTACATAGGTGGTTGGATCTTGTGCCCCTTGCTTGAGGTTTCTTTTTATTACTTTTGCTTATAATGACCAAGACTTTAAGATAGCCTCTTTGTATTAATTTAGAGGATTTGCCACCTTTAATTGGAGCTAATCAAAAGGAAGCAAATGAGAAATCTAGTAATTATTCTTATAAATATTATGATGGATGATGTTCCTTGCTTGGGCCCCACCTTTATTTCATTTAACAATTGTTTAAAAAATTCAGTCCATTCTAAGTTTACTTTGGCTCTGTCCAATGAGGATTGATGATGGTCATTCCAAATTCCTTTTTTTGGTTCTTCTTATTCCCCTTCTTTGATTACTTAACTTGCATCATTTCTTATTTGTCTGAATTCAAGGGAAATCTTCTTAAAGTTCAAGAATTTTTAACTAACTATTGAAATTTAAACTTATTATGGAGTACCAAGGGATTTTACCTTGCAAGATGGCCCTAAACATCACTTATGCAAGCTCAAGTGGATCATATAGTTTTGCATGTTCTTAATGGGGTCTAGATCCCTTGAAGAAAAGATTGATTTTTCTTATCTAGAAGAGCATGTTCTCCATGCATGATTGGTTGCTTCATAAGGAATGGAAATGTCAACTTGATATCTTCAGCTTTATAAAGTTTATCTCTTGTGGATTGCTCAACATGCAAAGTTTTGTAGGTTACATGTTGAAGAAAACAACTTGAACCCATTTTATGGTGATTGAAATGTAGGAAGGAATAATTCTCCTGGAATGACTATTTTTATTGGCGCCTTGATGATTGATTACAACCCTTTGTTGTTGACATCCACATAAACTTCTTTGGGCTCTAATTTACCCTTCATGCCCATTGGGTTGATCATCTCTGAGCAATAGTCGTTTGAAACATTGATCTTTGTGAGATTCTTTAAACTATCAAACCTTGTTTGAATTTGAAGCAATCTGATTAGTTGGGTTCATTGTTGAGTTCTTGGATTGTTTGGATATCATTTGGAGGAATTTCATTATGGTTGTCACATAGGCCTTTGTTACAAGGTTTGCACGAACGTTTATGCTTTAGATATCATGCTTCTTACAAAAGCAATTGTTGCCCAATCAATGTTAGAGGATAGATGAATGTCTATTTAGTATTTTTTTATAAGATCATTGCCAAAATTTTGTTAATATATTCCTCCCCATCATTTCCAACATTATCCAATAAGTGTAAGTAGCTTTTGTCAAAGATAATTCCTTCATCATAACATGATTTTGGTCATAAATCTTGGTTGGAAAGTTAGTGCAAAATAACCTAAAATGGTCTTTTTTTAAAATTGATATATCCATGGCATTTGGCTTAATTAACTAAAACAACTTTTTTACTAAAGGCTAGAAATTATAAGTTTTCTCCAAGCTTCTTTATCTTATATAGATCGAGATAGAAATAAGAGATATAATGGATAAGAGAGTTGGCCTCATAGAGAAATGAAAAGTCGACACTAATATAGAGATTCAAGGGAGAAAAGAGGGGAAATGGAGGGGGCAAGAGATGAAAAATTGAAGAGAAAATATGAAGGATGACAAAGAGAGGCATGAAAAAGGAGCAATTTTAGGAGATAGAAAAAGTGAAAGAGATTTAGAGACAAAGAGAGCCAAATATTTAGAGAAAAAGAGATGCTTAGAGAATAAATGCATCTAGATATTAGGAGATAAAAAAGGCACAAAAGGGAGGAGAATAATAAAAAGAGAAGAGACAATAAACTAGAAATGAAAAAGAGAGATAGAGCAAAATAGAGAATAGAGAGATGCTGAATTGATAGAGATGATCGATGAATGAGTATTGAGAAAGATAAATTGAAATAGATAAGAGAGTGTAAAGTAATAAGGAGATAGAGGAGAGAGATTATGATAGAGGAGAAAAAGATGGAAAGAAAAAGAGAAAGAGAGGACATAAAGAAAGACATAGATAAAGATTAAGGGAAATAATGAGAAAGAAAGAGAGATTGATAAAGAAAAAGAGAGGAAAAGGGTTGTCAATTAAAAAGTTAAAAGTGAGAAGGGAGAATGCAAGTAGAGAGAGATGATAGAGACAATAATCAGACAATGGTTGAAGTAGGGAAGAAGGGAGAATGAATAGACAAATAGTGAGAGGATGTTTAGAATAAACAAAAACATTAGTAGGAAAGAAAAAGTTTGACAATGGAATATATGGTTGAATGTGATAAATGTAAAGAAAGTGGTGAAGAGAAAGAGAGATTAAAGACCAAAAAATCATGGCTGATTCATAAGAGAGAAATAGTGAATAAGGGAGTGCTTACAAGGAAATTAGAGGAAAGATATGTAAAGTGATAATGAGCATGCATAATAAGAGAAAGAGGTAAGGAAGAGAGAGTTAGAAGAGAGTTAAAGTGTGTTGAAGAAGTGAAAGAGAGAGGAATAAGAAGTGGAGTGTGTATACTTGGAGCAAGATGATAGAAACTATGATAAACAATGTGATAGAGATATATGTAGTTTGAGAGAAAGACAAGGAGTGCAAGTGCAGTAGGTATAAAGTATTAGATAAAGCGGGGCATATACAGAGAGTTTCTATTGGCTTCTAACATTACATGTCACAGAATGCACTTATCTAGCCTAATATAGAAGAATTCAATAATATTACCCTACTTGACCTTGAGCACATGTTTCTCCCAACTTATACATATGTGGCAATCCAATTGCAATTGAGTACAATAAGAGTGTAAAAATTAGAGAATGAGAGTGGATTAAGCAACAAAGAATTTTGGGGAAGGAGAACCAAGAGTTTAGTAGTTTACATTATCATTTTGCGTGGACGATTGATTGATATGCTGCAATCATTAGTCATTATAAAGTTATTGGTCAGGTTAGATACTTATCATTTTCTTTTTGTACTTCACTATTTTCTAGGTTGTTGGAAGCCATTGTAATGTGCAAAAGGAAGCAAGGATTGTGTGATAGAGTCCTTGTTTAGCAAGTGACAAATTCTTCTATGAGTAAGTTCATAATTGGAATAAGAGAAAGGTGATGAATAATAAAGATCCTTTTATGAATATAATAATAGGAGAGAGAAAAAGAGAATAATTAATGAACAAAATTTTTAACATTTTAGGAATTGAAAAGTTAAGAAAAATTTGTCAAAAAGTGTTTGGTCATTCAGTATTTACTAGGATCAAGATTAGTCCCAATCTCCTAATCTACACATAAAATGTGTAAGAGAGAGAACTAAAAATTGGGGTTAAATAGGTGTTAAGTGAAGTAGAGCAAAATAATTTGTGGTACGAAAGAGGAAAAGATGTATTAGAAATGTATTAAGTGTATAAAAATATAGAAATATAGATAACTAATACAAAGTTAAATAAAAATTTGTGAAAATAGAAAAAAATATAGAAAAATTAAAAAAAATTATAAAAATTATAAATGAAATAAAAAATTTATATGGTAAAACGATGTTTTTTCTTTTCTTTTTACTTTATAATCTTGTAAGGAGGAGAGAGGGATATAAAATAAAGAAAGAGTAAGAGAAATAAAAAATAAAGAATATTGAAACAGAATAGGGAAATGAAAAACATTTGGAGGAATAGAGGTTTATAGAGAAGGTTTGGGCATAAAAGTTATTGAGATTAAGAGAGGGAAAATAAAGAAAAGAGAGAAAAATAGAGATTTGAGAGAGCATGATATTGATAAAAAATTATTGAAAATAGGTAAAGAGACAGTCAAGTTGAAGGAAAGTGTTAAAGAGAAAAATTGAACATCTAAAATTAGTAAAAGGTGAAAGTAAAGGTAGGGAGTAAAAAAAGTGAGAAAATGATGAAAGAGAGATAAAGATGTAGTCAAAGAAGGAACATAAAAGAGTAAGAAGAGAGATGGAGAAAAAAAGAGAGAAGGATTGGGAGCATGACAATAAGAGAAAAGATGTGCATTCTTAAATGGAGAGTTTTTGCAAGATAATAAGAGGAGAGAAAGTAATAAGATGAGAGAAGATAAAGGATATATAGCATGTAGAGAGAGAATAAAAGAGGTAGAAGAGAAAAAGTGAATGGGAGGCTTAGAGAAAAAAGGTGAAAACAATACTAAGAGAAATGACAAAGAAAAAATTGATATAGTAAAAAACTTTGAAAGAAAATAAGAGATATAGTGAGGGACAAAAAGAAAATGAGGGAGAGAATGAGATAAAGTGAGTGAGTTCAATCATTGAAAAGAAGCAGAAAAAGAGAAGGGACACTATAGTGGATAATAAGCAAAAGAGGGAAGAGATAATGGAGAAGAAAAAGAAAAAGCAATCGCGAGAGGGATGATATAAAATTTTACACTCAATCTTAACAGTATCTTTTAGTGTAGCTTTCCCATGCAATTTATCTCATTATTTCAAATTTTTACTTTCATTTGCTCTATTAATAATTCTAAATTTCAAAAAAAAATTCATTTATATTACTTTGATTTGATAACATTATATTGCTTCCATTCATGTCAAGTTAGCTTTAACATATATTTACTTAATATTAAGGTTATAGTTTGTTCTTATTTTTGATTGGTTGCTTTTGTAATTCTTAGTAATTCTAAATATGGCTCGATCGAGGTGAAATAGACATTGATGGACTCGTTACGATGATATCTATCAATGAATTCTTCATTTTTATATTTTTAAATAGTTTTATTCTTGGAATATAAGTTACTAACACAATTTATCTATTCTATTCATATTTTTCACTTTAATTTTTTATATGGCTATGTAACTCTTATTCTCATAGTGCACGACTTTTATATTGATTTAATTTACTTATATTCCATTAATTCAATTTATTTACTTAAAAATTGAACTAGTAATTTTTTTTAGGATTGTTTAGTTTTGGTAGTTCACAGCATTTCAGAGGAGCTTCAATTGACACGAAACAAACATCATTAGACTGTCCTTCATAATTTCAATTTATTTAAATATTCATTTTTCTAATAACTTTTAAATTTTATTTTTAGTCTTTTGGAGTATTTGACTTCATATTTTTATTTTTACTTAATTTGATGATCAATGTTTTACACTCGATCTCTCTATATCTTGATTGTGATTTTTTGATTTATCATATTTTTATAAACTTTTGCTTTGATTTAGTCTATTACTAGTGACTCTAATTCTGCCCTTATGTAAACTGCACATGTCTTTGATTCATTTAACAATTCTTGAATCTATCTTATTTTAGATTTACTATATAATTACTTTATATTAAAACTTTAATGAAAAAGTTTTATATTTACTTAATTTGGCAATTCATAATAATTACAAAAAAACTTTGATCATGGCGAATAATATCGTTTCACTTTTACTATCAAGCTTTACCCACTCATAAATTCATTTAAAAGTTTTTTAGAATATTTTATTTCCTAAAATTTGTATATTCTTCACCAAACATTTTGATTTGTACTAGATTTGGTTTGTTTAATCTATAGAGTATTTTATAATGCAACTTTCTTGTATAATTTGTCTCATTTTTTCAAAATTTAAATTTTATTTTGTTGATTAGTATGAACTCTAATTGAACTATCATGTTATATCTATATGTTTTTAATTTAATTATTTTATATTTATTAATTTTATTTCACTTATAATATATTTTTACTTTAAATTTAAACAATAATTCATTATTATTTATCCTTGTTTTCTTTGATAATCGATATGGATTTAAAACAAGGGTCAATTATGGAGAAGCAATTGTCATTGGACTCAACTGGACGAGCTTTATCTCATTAAATATTTATTTTTGCATTTTGAAATATCTTATTTTTTTAATATTTTATCTACTTTTATGAAATATGTTTATTCTTAACACATTTGTTGATCAAGAAATTCACAAATAATTTTATTAGTATCATGGAATGTTGTTTTCACATAAATGTTATCTCATTTTAAATATTTTTTTACTAAGTTTTTTACATTATTACCACAAAACACTAAATCTCCTCTCATTTGATGTTAACATTGCATTAATTTGTCTATATTACATTTGTTCAATTGTCTCATTTTACCTTTAATAAATTTTTATTTAATGAAAAAATAAATTTTTAATTAACATTTTTTTACTTTGGTAATTTTTAATATTTTCAAGCCATTGTCTAATCAAGATAATACAAACGTCATTGGATATGTCTTGATGAATGCTATCAAATATTATAATTCTTTTTTATATTTTAATACTCCTTTATTTTCTATTATTTTCGCATATTTTTTGAGTCCTTTTTATTTATACCTAATTTGTTGATTAGGGATGTTATACATGTTCTCTTTAGCATCTTAGAATCATCTATTTGGTATAAATTATCTTAATTCTTCAAAACTTTTAATTTGCTTTAGTTGTATTAGTATGTAACTCTTATTTCCATCTTATGTGAGCCTTAAAGGCTTTGCTTTAATTATATTAGGTTATTTCAATTTTCTCATTTAATTTTTAATATATATTTACAAAATATTGAAACAATTATTTTATATTATTTATGTTTTTTTTTTACTTTTCTAATACATCAAAATTCCAAATTACTTCCAATCGAGATGAAACAAATTTCATTGGGCAAATTTTAAGGGTTTATATCTAATTAAATATATATTCTATATATTTTTAAAATATATTACTTATAAGGGCATTCATGATTGAGACTATTACATTTGATATTTTTAGTATCTTGTAGTGTTGCCATCTCATAAATTTTACCTCATTTAGTATCTTACAGTGTATCTCAAGTTCTCTTCTTGTGTGAATTTACTTGTCTCAAATTTTATTATGTTAGAATGGTTCAATTTTATCTCAATTTAGCTATAACGTATATTCAAATAAAATAAAAAATAATAATTTGTTATTGTTTAAGTTCCTTTAAATTTTATAGTAATTTGAAAAGAGATTCGATTATGATGAAATAGACATCATTTCACAAACATTGATGACCTTTATCGATTTAGTTGTTCTTTTCATATTTTTAAATATTTCATTTTAAATTATTATTGAATATTTTGCTATACATTTTTATTCATACCAATTAATGATCAAGATGTTACCATTTATTTATTTAGCACCTTTGGACACAACTTTCCCAAAACTTCATCTCATTTTTTAACACTTTTTGCTTTGATTATATTAAATGTCATTATTTTTGTTATATTAAATTATTTCATATTATCCCATTTTGACTTTAATATATATGTTTTTAAATTTAAAATAACATTTCTTTTAATATATAATTACATACTTTTAAAATATAAAAGAATTTAAAAAAAATTCTAGTTAAGATAAAACAAACATCAACAGACTAATCTCAGTAAGCTCTATCCAAAAAATTATTTAGTATAATTTTTAAAATATTTTGTTTCTAGTATATTGGAATGCTTTATGAGATCTTTTAAATTATATTTGATTTGATGATTGAGGATATTACACTCAATCTACTTAGTATATCAATATATCAAAAACATTTAATATTTTTATATGATGTATATTTAAAATAAAGCTAAAATATAACAAATCACAGTAAACTAATATAGCAAACTAAACTCAATGAGAGTGTTGCACGAGAAGTTAATTAGATACAAAATGGAATATTTCATAAAGCATGCCAAAACCTCAAAAAATAAAATATTTAAAAAGTTTAAGAAATATGCTTAGTTGTAGGAAACTTGTTGAGATGTGTCAAATAACATCTACTTTCTCTCCATCTGATCTCACTTAAAATTACTCTGAACTACAAAATGAAAAAATAAAATAATAATAATTTTTTTTATATATTATGTTCATAGATATTAAAGATAAAATAATAGAAATTAAAAAATTATAACAAAATTAAATGAAGGTAATGTAAAGATCACATGATAGGAGAATTAGATTCAAATAGTAATGCATCCAAAATATGAAGGAGATCAAGGTCAACATCCTCAAAATTGTCACATGAATAGGATTAGAATGGGGTAATAATATGACCAAATTAAAGTAAAAAATATAAAGAAATTTGTTTAATTAGACTAGAATTTTTCATTCAAAGTCACTATAGAGATCGAGTATAACATAATCTATAATCAAATTATGCACGAAAAGTAACTCCAAAAATTAGAGAAAATTTAGAATATAAAATTTTTAAAAGATATTAATATAAAAACTTAGTTTGATAAAATAGATTGAGTGAGCCACATTACATTTGTTACAATTCCATTTGACCTTATTTGTAATTGTTGTTAATTATTGAACTAAATAACCACAAATAAGAAAAACTATTATTTTAATTTTAAATAAAAGTATGATCTAAAGGTCATATAAAAGGATATTTAGAGCGAAGTTGTAATATAACAAAACAATATTTAAAAATGTAAAAAAACTGAGATAAATTAAAAATGAAATTACAATCCAAAACATATAGATGATTGATTATAACTTCCTCGATCATCAAATCTAGTACTTATCATAGAGTCTCATAATGAATGCAATAACCTTAGAAAATCATATTTAAGAATATAGAAAATTTGATATATTTTGCTAAGGTTTGTTAAGATGAGTCACATGATGCACTTTGATTAATCCTCATTTTGAATTATAACAAAATACAAAAAAGTAACCCTACGTAATAATAATTTTTTAGTGTTATGCTAATATATACTAATATTAATGTAAGATAAATTTAAAAAACAAACTATCTCAAAATCAAGGACATCTAAAGGTCACACGAGAGGAAGTTAGAGTTACACAGTAATATAAGACAATCAAAGCTAAACCTTTGGTGAAGTAAAACAAATTATATAATAAAATTACATTCCATGATACTAAAGAGTCCCAATGGATCATTCAATGTGATCAATTCCAATATGAATAAAAATGACTTGTAAAACATGCTAAAGGTTTGTAAAATAAAACAAATAAAAAGTATAACAATGATATTTAAATGTATAAACCTTTTGACGATAATTCTAATCACCATTATTTCTTTCTGATTTGACCTGGCTTGGAATTACAAAGAACTATCAAATTAAATGACTATAAAATATAATAAATTTATATTTAAATTTAAAATGAATATATAATATTGTTGAAATAAAATAAATGAAAGCAATATATTATGTCAAAATAAAATCATTTTAAAGGTTGCACAAGAATTGAATTAGCATTTTAATAACAATGTAGGGAAATTCAGGAAAACTTCCAAAAAAAATGAGATAAATTATATAAGAAACATGTATTCCAAGATACTTAGTAGATTTAGTATAATAACCTCGATTATGAAATTAGGTACAAATCTAAATTTTTCTTTCAAGCATGCAAAAAATTTTGAAATAAAATGTTTATGTTGGTAAAAATAAATATTTAACTACATAGAGCACATCATGATAAGTCCAATAATGTCTATTTTATCTCAGTGGACTATGTTTGGAGTTATGTTGAATTATTAAAATAAATCAGCATAAATAGCATTTTATTAAGCAAATATGTATTAAAAGTTGAAATGAGATAGATTGAAGTAATTGTTTATAACCAAATCAATGTGATATAAAGGTTAGAGGACAAATGAGATAAACTGTATCGATAATTAGCATTCTATTACACAAGGTAGATCGAGTGAGACATCCTTGATCATTAAATAACATGCATGTCATATGTCTGATGAAGCATGCAAGAACCTTTAAAGACTAGTGTATTTAAAAAAAATAAAATGAATATTTAAATGAGTAATAGTTGTCAAGATGAGCCCAACAGCAATTGTTATGTTTTGATTTAAAATCGTTTGAAATTTTTCAAATTACAAAAGAAAATAAGCACAAAAAATTGAAATTTCTTTTTAATTTTTCAGAAAATATTTTTAAAGATATGGTGAGATAAAGTAATGATTACCAAATAACAAAATTATTGAGATGACAGTCACGCTAAAGTAAAATTATAGTTATATAGTGATATAACTAAATCAAAGATAAAATTTTGAATAAATGAGATAAACTTTGTAAGAAAGATGTATTCCAATTTACTAAAGAGATAATATAAGATCCTCTCTAATCAATAGGGGTATGAATCTAAATTTCTTCCAATGCATACTTGAAAGTTAGAAAATAAAATTTTAACTAATATAATAAATAAATTTTAATTAGGTAGAGCTTATTTAGATAAGTTCAAAGAACTTTTCCTTCTTCATTAAACATCATATAGAGTTTTTATGATTTTAAAAACATAAATAAATATATAAAAATAATAAATAATTTTTTAGTTTCAAATAAATATATTTAAATTAAAATAAGATAAATTGAAGCAATAAAAGTTTACAAAATACAAGCAATGTAAAGGACAAAAAAGAGGAGATTTATAGTTGCAATGTAATATGACCAATTCAAAGTAAAATATTTGAGAAAATGACATAAGTTGCACAAGAAACTAGATTCCAAGGCCCAAAGATGATTGACTCAAAAAACCTCGAACATGAAATTAGAAATAATAAAAATGATTTGTATAGAAGTCTCCATCCATGTTTAATGCGATAGAGCTCATCAAGAAGATTTCCATCAATTTGTCATATTTGTGTTGGTTATATTACAATACTTCTATTTATCTTATTTCATTTTAAAATATTTTATCTTATAAATAAAAATTTTTTTACTTACATTAGACGTATTATTTACTAAAATGGCTTGATTAAGATGAAATAAATTTCATTTGACTCACCTCAATGTAATTTATCCAATTAGCAATTTTTTTATAATTTCAAGTATTTCATTCTCAAATATTTTTAGACATTTTACTTGACATTTTGATTCATGCTAGATTTGATGATCAAGGATGTTCATATGATCTCTTTAGTATCTTCTAATGCGATTTTCCTATAAAGTCGTTTGATGCAATATCGTAATTGAAGATAAAGGATATTGTATTTGACCTCTTATTAGTCATTCAGTGCAACTTTGTCCTATAATTTATCTCATTTCTTTAAAAGTTATTCTTTGATTTTCTAATATTTCTATGTGACATTAAATCTCCTCTCTTGTGACATTTACATTGCATTGATTTCATAATATTACATTGACTCAATTTACATTATTTAATAGTTATTAAATATTTACCAAAAAAAAGAACTTTTTTTTAATTTACATAAATTATCTTTGGTAATTATTAGTAATTCCAAACGAACTTCCATTTAAATGAAACATTTCAAATTATATTTAATTTGATGATCAAGGACATTACATTTGATCTCCTTTGTCTATTGGACTTTAACTTTCTCTTATAATGTATCTATTTATTCGAATTTTTTTTTAACTTGGTTATATTATCAGGAACCTCTAACTCTCATTTATTGTGACAATTACAACCTTTCATTTTGTTTTATTATTAAATTTCTTTAATCTAACTAATTTTTATTTTAATATATATTTAACTAATATTAAAATAATAATTTAAGAGACATTTAGATTCACACCTGATTTGATACTTGAGAATGTTATACTAGATCTCTTAGTATCTAAAATACAAGTTTCTTTTGTGATTTATCTCAGTTTTTAAATGATTTGCTTTAATTTCCCTATATTATATGAAACTCTAATTTTTTATGTGACCTTTATTTTACTTTGATTTTTTATATTACATTACTTTAATTTTTTGTTTCAACTTTATTGTATATTTCTTTTAAATTTAAATAGTAATGTTTAATAATTTGTAATTATTTAATTTGATAACTCTTAATTATTCCAAATAATGTCCAATAAAAAATAAATAAAGGTCATTAGAATTACCTTGATGAGGTTTATGCATCATATTGTTTATAATTTTATTTCATAACACTTTGGCACGTCTTATAAGACATTTCAAATTATTATGGATTTGGTGATTAATGATAATAAACTCAACCTCTTTAGTATGTTGGAATGTAATTTTCTTATACAATTCATTTCACTTCACCAATGTGTTTGCTTCGATTTACTTACATTACTATGTAAGTCTAAGTTTTCTCTCATTTGCCCTTTTGATGCCCTTGTTTTGGAGATATTCATTTTTTTAATTTATGTTATTTTAGATTTAATATATATTAGAATAATATTTAAAAATAATTTATTATTATTTATTATTATTATTATTATTTGTTATAATTCAAAAATAGTTCCAATCAAAATGAATCAAACATCATGTGACTTGTCTCAACAAGCCCTAAAAAATAAATAATATTTTTATATTATTAATTATTTTATTTTCTATTGTTGTTGCATGCATTATGAGACATTATGATTAGTACAAGGTTTGGAGACCAAGGAATTTACAATCAATCATGCAAAAGTTTTTTTATTGTAATTTCATTCTCAATTTATCTCATTTTATTAAAACATTTTACCTTTGTTTTGTTGTAGTGCTAAACTCTAAATATCCTCTCAATTTACCTTTACATTCATTTGATTTAGAAATATTACGTTGTTTTGACTTATCTCTTGCAACATTTCGTACATATATTTACTTAAAATTAAAATAATAGTTTTTTTATTTGTGCTTATTTACTTCAATAATTAACAATAACTACAAATAGGGTCCAACTAAGTTATAGCAAATGTAGTTGGAATCACCACAACTAAGTATATCAAATAAAGTTTTTATATTTATATATTTAAAAATTTTATGGTCTACATTTTGTCACATTTTACAAGATATTGTCTCATACATGATTTGATTATGAATGATGTTACACTCGATCTGCATAGTGTCTTTGAATGAAACATTCTAGTAAATCTAAACCAATTTCTTCATATTTTTACTTGAATGCTATTATACTATTTTGTATTTCTGATCCTATTCGTGTGTGATGTTTCTGAGAATGCTTGGCTTGACCTCTTTAGTATCTTGGAATGTAGTTTTTCTCTATAATTTATATCATTTCTTGTGGTGTTTCACATTGATTTGGATGAATACTATATGACTCTAATTCTCCTATCACATGATCGTTGCATTGTTTTGATTTTATTATATTATAATTTTTCAACTTATCTTATTTTAGGTTTAATATTTATGTACATAATATTAAAATAATATTTTATTATTATTTATTATTTTTTAATTTTGGTAATTCAGAGTAATTCTAAATGAGATCTAATGAGGATGAAGCAAACATTCTTTGACTCATTTCAACAAGTTCCATACAACTGAACATATTTCTTAAAATTTTTAAATATTTTATTTTTAGAAGTTCTATCATGGTTTATGAAGCAATTTATTTTGGATCTAATTAATCTCTAATGTAACATTTACAATGAGTTTAGTTTGTTATATTACATTGCATCAAATTATATTATCTTAGCTTTATTATAAATATACTTCACCTAAAAAATAATATTTTTTAGTGAGGAAACAAAACTTATTCAACTCAGTTTTTTTAATAATTTATTCTTTAGGATTTTTTATGCCTTGTTTTAAAATTTGTTTAATATGTTATTTGATGATCAAGGATGTTATAGAATGTTTTGATACCTTTGAATTTAACATTCATGTACATTTTATCTAATTTTCTTCATATTTGCTCTTTGAATTGGTTATTTTGCTACGCAACTTTAAATCTCCTCCATATGACTTTTCATCTCTTTGATTTCGCCACATTACATTGTTTCAACTTATCACATTTTAGTTATAACATATATTTACTTAACATTATAATAGCATTTTATTATTGTTTATGCCTCTTTACTTAATAATTCTTAGTAAATTTAAATGAAGTTTAACTGAGATGAAATAAAAGTCAATGAACTTACCTCCACTAGCTCTTTTCTATTCAATATTAAATTTTAATATTTTAAAATACTTTATTACATAGTATTTTCACATGATTTTAGAGACCTTTTGACTTATACCTGGTTTGAGGATTAAGGATGATATGGTTTATTCTTCATTATATCTTAGAATATAACTTTCCTATATAATTTACATCATTTGTTCAAAGAACATGCACAAATTTTTTTTATTACTACGTAACTTTAAGTCTTCTATATATGGCTTTTAGATGACTTTTTCTGTAGTATATTACTATAATTGAATTTATCTATTCTTAGATTATATATATAAATATATATACAAAATATTCAAAAAATAAATTTACTAATTTTTATGATAATTTATTTTTGTAATCAATAGTAAACCTAATTAAGGATTATTAAATAAATATTTATTTATATATATTTTTATTCAACTTTCTTTTTTGTTTTTAGAATATTTTATAAAAGAATTGAATTTATACTTGATTTAATAATATAGTTTATTATGGTTGATCTACTTAATATTTTTAATATATTTTACATGTCCGATATAGTTTAGTTTTTTAAAGTTTTTTCTTTGACTTTGTTATATTCCTATGTATCTCTAATCCTACTCTAATTTGACCCTTACATCTCTTTAATTTAGTTGATTTTATATTTCTTCAATTTATTAATATTTTGTTGCTCTATATTAAAATTGTATTTTAGTATTATTATGTATGTTTTTTTGTTATGATAATTTGCAAAAATTGCATACATTGTTCATTGGGCAAGAATCAAGTGTTGATGGACATGTCTTGACAAGCCCTATGTAATTAAATATTCATTATCATATTTTTTCAATAATTTATTTTCTAGTGTTTTTTGCATAATTTATAAGATACTTCTAATTTTAACTTATTTGAGGATTAAGGTTGTTAAACTTTATTTCTATTATAACTTGGAAAGAAAGATTTCTACATAATTTATCAAATTTCTTTAAATTTTTAGGTTTAATTTTGTTATTTTATATGTAATTCTAAATCTACTTTCATTTGATCATCACATTGTTTTTATTTAGTTATATTACATAGCTACAATTTAACATATTTTGACTTTAATATATATTTACATAATATTAAAGTAATAATTTGATGCTTTTATTCTTTATTATTTTTATGATCTGTAATAAGTTTGAACAAAGTTTGATGGAAAAGAAACAAACAATATTGGAGTCATCTCAATTAGCCTTATCGAATAAATAATAATTTCTAAGCTTTTTAAATATTGACATATTTTATGTGGCATGTAGAATTGTACCTAATTTGACAATCAAGGATGCAACACTTGCTCTCCATAATATGTAAAAATGTAATTGCACACATAATTTTATTCTATAGTATTCTTACAAACTTTAATAGATATTTGGATTCTCATATTATTTGATAATCATGGATGTTATACTAAGTCAGTTTGTCATCTGGGATACAACTTTATCGTGTAATTTATCTCATTTCATGAACTTTCTTTTGATAATTTCTCATATTGCTAAGTCTAAATCTCATCAAGATTGACTTACATTACAATGATTTGTTTATATTAAATTGCTTCTATTTGTTTTATTTATCTTTAACATATATTTGCCATATCTTAGAATAATAATTTTTATTTCTTTTTTAGTAATTCATATAAATTTCTTGAAAAGCACAATTAAATTAATCAATTTTTATCCTTTTGAATGAAAGATTCCAATATAATGTATCTAATTTATTAAACTTTTTCACTTTGATTTAACTATACTTCCATGTCATAATAAGTCCTCTCTCGAGCAACAATTATATCATTTCAATTTCATTACATTACATTACATTGCCTTAATGTATCTCGTTCCACTTTTGATCTTTATTTATTAAAAACTAAAATAATATTTTTTTTATAATTTATGTTTGTTTTCCTTGGTAAACATAGTAATTCCAAAGCTCTAATAGAGATAGTGCAAATATTATTTGACTCATCTTGATTAACTCTATAAAATAAAAATTTACTTTTATTTTATGAAATATTTTATCTTTTAGTGTTTGTATGATTTCTAAAGAATTTTTGATTCATCAATGATTAAATATTCAAAATTGTTGCACTCCACCTCTATTTTGTCTTGGTAGGCAAATTTATTGTGCAATTTACATCACTATGAATTTTTGGAAAAAAATTTGTTATATTGCATTATTTTAATTTAACTCATTCTTGATTTAATTTACATTTATTGAACGTTAAAATAATAAATTATTATTACTAATGCATAATTACTTTTATATTTGTAGTAATTTTAAATGTGGTATGACCAAGAAAAATTATCCTTTGGGTCATCTAAACAATTTCTATCAAATTAAACATTCATTTTTTGCATTTTTAATAAATTTTCATAGATTTTTTTTTGCTTTATGTGATATTTTTGCTTTCAACTAATTTGTCATCAGAGGGTGTTGCACCCAATCTCCTAATCATTTTGGAGTGCAACATTATTGTATAATTTAACTTATTTGTTCAAAAGTTTTGATTTCAATATGTTATATTAGATAGTAACTCTAATTTTTTGATCATTTGCATTTCTATCATTTTTGTTTGGCTAGATTATGTTGCTTCAATTTATCTTACATCAAATTTAATATATATTTACATAATATTAAAATAATAATTTATTATTATATATGTTTATTAATTTGCAAACTGTTGTATTTTTAATTGAGTTTTTATTAAAATAAAAGAAAAATCACTATACTCATCTTAATGAGTTCTATCTAATTAAACATTAATTTTCTTATATTTTAATAATTTAAATTTAGTTGTACTTTACATTCGATCAATTTGTTAGGTGAAAGGCAATTCTCCTATCGAATGTGTCTTACTTCTTCAAAGTATTTTCCTTGATTTGACAATATCATTGTGCAACACTAAATCTTGTCTTGTATGATTATTACATCACCTTTATTTTCTTAGATTATATTGCTTCAATTTATCTAATTTTGGTTTAAAATAATATTTTTCAGTTATCTTTGACTTTAATGAAGCACAAATTCCAAATGAGGTATGACCGAGGCAAAAAAGATATCATTGGTCTCAACCTTGAGAGCTCTATTTAGTTAAATATTTATTTATACGTTTTTGAAATTTTAAATTTTCTTGAAATTTTATAAGTTTTATGAGATAATATTGATTAACAAATTACTTTGGCACAATTTTATTTTGATTTTTTTATATTACTATCTTACTCTATATTTTTATTTAGCCTTTATATTACTATGATTTTGTTAATTTTTATAACATCAACTTATCTAATTTAAATATTAATATATATTTACTTTGTTTTGAAAAACGTGTTTATAATTAGGTTTCTATATTTAATTTTCTAATTCACAACAATTCAAAAAAAGGTCCTTTTGACATAAAAATTAATTATCGTTGGGCTCGTTATGGTGAGCTCCAAAAATTAAATATTTATTTCTATATTTTAAGATATTTTTTTCCTTATGTTTCATTGAGCTTTATAAGCCATTTATTTTCTTTGCTAATTTAAAGATTCATGATGTCACAATTGATCTCCTTAGTATTATTGAATGCAACATTCTTGTACAGATTATATATCTTGTCCATTTTGCCTTGATATGGCTATACTGCTATGTAACCTAATTTCAAAATATTAAGATTTATTTCTTTTTTGGCTTAATAAATATTTGCATAAATTTAATATATCAATTTATTGTTTTATTATTCTTTTTGCAATTTGTTATTCTATAAATAAAGCATGATTAAGATAACAAAATGTAAATGGACTCCTCTTGATGTTCTCCATTCATTTAAATACTAATTTTCTTTTTTTAAATATTTAATTTTTTATGATATTGTCATTTTGGAATGATCTATTTATTGGAATGAACTTTTTAATACATTTTATCTCTTTTGTTCAATTTTTTTATTTTTTTTAATCACATTACTAGGTACCAAAAAACTCTTGTACTATAACTATTTTATAGCTTTGATTTTGTTATCTTGTTTTAGCTTGAAAATATATTTACTTAAAAATAATATAGTAATTTACCATTATCTAAGCTTATGTTGTTTGGTAATTCATAGTAATTCTAAATGAGGCTAAAAATTAAATATTATTCTTAGTAGTCTAGTTGACATGCCTTATCTCATTACATGTTCATTTATCTCTTTGGAAGTTCTTTTGGTCTAGCATTTTACTATTTTCAAATGGCATTTCTAAGTGTATCTTATTTGATGAATGACAATGTTATAGAAAAAGAAGAAGAGGAAGAAGAAGATGATGAAGAAGAAGAAGAGGATGAAGAAGAAGAAGAAGGTGAAGAAGAAGAAGAAGAAGAAGAATAAGAAAGAAGTAGAAGTAGAAGAACTAGAAGAAGTATAAGAAGAAAGTAGAAGTGGAAGAAGTAGAAGAAGTAGAAGATGAAGAAGAAGAAGAAGAAGAAGAAGAGGAAGAAGAAAAAGTAGAAGTAGAAGAAGAAGAAGAAGAAGAAGAAGTAAAAGAAGAAGAAGAAGATAATGATGATGATGATAATGATGAATAAGAAGAAGAAGAAGAACAAGAACAAGAACAAGAAAAAGAAAGAAGAAGAAGAAGACGAAGAAGAAGAAGTAGAATAAGAACTAGAAGAAGAAAGAAGAAGTAAAAGAAGCATAAGTAGAAGAAGTAGAAGAAGAAGAAAAAGAAAAAGAAAAACTAGAAGAAGAAGAAGAAGAAGAAGATGATGATGATGATGATGATGATGAGGAGAAGGAAGAAGGAGTGGAAGAACAAGAACAAAAAGAAGCAGAAGTAGTAGAAGAAGAAGAAGAGGAAGAAGAAGAAGAAGAAGCAGAAGATGAAGAAGAAGAAGAAGAAGAAAAAGAAGAAGAAGAGGGAGAGGAAGAAGAAGAAGAAGAAGAAGAAGAAGAAGAAGAAAAAGAAGAAAAAGTAGAAGTAGAAGAAGAAGAAGGTGAAGAATATGTAGAAGAAGAAGAAGAAAAAGAAGTGGAGGAAGAAGAAAGTGAAGAAGTAGAAGAAGAAGAAGTAGTAGTTGAAGAAGAAAAAAAAGAAAAAGAAGAAGAAGAAGAAGATGATGATGGGGAAGAAGAAGAAGAAGAAGAAGAGTGGAGGTTTATAAAAGTGCAAGTTTACAATAGTGGAGGCAATAAAATAGAAAAACAAAAGCAGAAAGAAGAAAGTTGAAGTTCTTTCGTTGCCTTAGTTCTGGAGAGCTTCAGAATTTATAGGCCAGGCTTGCTTCTGTTTGAAGCAAAGGAAAGTATCGTTACCTTTAAATATTACTTTTGATAATTGCAAAGCACTGTGCACGTACTGTGGTAGTTGGGAATCTTTTGAATGCTTCTGAAGGTGTTGAAAAGTGTTTGTAAAGTAATGTTTTATAGTCTCACCATGCTTCAATCTGTGAGAGCCAAAGCTTCCATAATTTCTTCATCTAATTCATTATTTTCTGAATTGAATTCTATGCAAGTATCAAAGAACTCTTCTTTGGCTGCTTGTCTTATTTTGCCTAATTTAATCTTTCTCAGAAACATTTTTATTTTCTTTTCTTTCTGAGTTAAATCTTCAGCTTTGTTTGCTAAAATGTCAAGAAAATAGACTGTCTTTCTACAGTGAATTTGATTGGCTAGATATTTAGAATTGAAATCTAGCTTGTGAAAAAAGTCTGTAGCGGCATACCATCAAGCTTCTTCTTCATTGAACAAGCTTGGTTTGAATTCTTCAAATACTAGTGGAGTGTGTGAATGTTATACAAGCATCTATAATTGAATTGAAGAGTATAAATTGATATACTCATGTTCTTCCCAGATTGTTCATATGCAAAAAACAAAAATTGTTGAGAATTTGGTTTAGTAAAGATTCAGATTATTCTTGCAATTGTCAGGAATAAAGCCTGTATAATCTTTGGGCTGTCTGGTATTAATATAGACTTCATGTACTAGTCCTTTTCTGAGATGGACTTGGTATTTGGGAATATCATTGAAACAAGCTATTATTCAAGGCCTTTCAGAAGAAGAATAAAAAACTTCTTGATTGAGGAACAAATTCTTTATGTTTATTTCCTCTAGTTGCTTAAAGAATAAAAGAAACTTATCTTCATCCAAAATATTTTGTTGACATGACTAAAACATTTCCTGAACAGTAACTTCAACCTCTAATTTCAGTATTTCTTCTGACTTTATATTGAATAGATGTAATAAAGATAAGAAATCCTTAATATGAAAATGAATCAAATCATAAGTATGGCAATTAGCAAATAGTTTTGAAAGTGATTCAATTGACGAAAGTTGTTCTTTGAATTTTTGTAAAGAAGAAGGCTGAGTTGTTGTAGATCTATACAATAATAATTCCAAGGTCATCTTGTAGTTTTCTTCTTGATTGGTCTATTGGACCATTGTTTGTTTCAAGCTTAGGTAACCTTTCTCAATTTGCGTTAGCAAATAATTTGTTGATCGTCAATCATTCGCTTGTAAAGCATGGAAACATCCATTAAGTTTCTCAAAGAAAGTTGGATCTGATTCTTTGAGAGCTTTGTTATACCATTCTTTTGCCATTATGGAGGCAAACATCTTTCCTTTTCGAGGGTTCCATAAGAACTGCTTTTCTGTTTAATCGAAACATTAGTTGGTTAAGCTTGATCTTTCCATTGTTGGGTTTGAGCTTTTAAATCAACCTTTTGGATTTTTTATGCTTGTTGGGCATGAGAAGTTTCTATCTTTTGGTTTTGGATAGATGTCTCTACTTCAACCTTTTGGGCCTTTACTTTCTTAGGGAGAATTTCTGTAAATTCTCCTGTTCTTTTCATTTTTTCTACAAAGTCTTTGAGAAATTTATGATCTTCGTTCATGGTCTGCTAAGAAAATTAGCAACAATGTTAGTAAAACCAGGAATATATTTAACATTATAAGTAAATATTTCAAGGTATAAAGCAAGACATATACGTCGAAGATATTCTTCTGGATTATTTATAGTCTTTTTTTGTAGAAATTGGGTAACATATTTGTTGTCAGTTTCTATTGTAAACACTCTTTAGAGTAGATATATTTTGAGACTTTTGATATCTAATCTTATAGCTTATAAATCTTTATCATAAGTAGCATATTTACTTTGGGATTTTGTAAATTTTCTTGAAGTATATGCTACAATTTCATTTGTACTTGTTACTAAGACTCTAGAACAGAATAAATCTGAAGCATCCATTTGTAATGTAATCTGTTCATCTTCTGTTGAAAAATGAAGAATTTTCTTGCCTAAAAAATTCTTTAATTTGTTTAATTTTTTTTGTTCTTCTAAACTCAAAGAAATAGGGATTTTATCTGTATTCAAACGACGAGGTTGTTCGCCGTTAGTCATTTTTTATTTGGCTTGTTCAGTCGTGAATTTGTTCTGTAAGGCTTTAATTTTGGAAGAAAGTTTAGGTATGAACTTTCGTCCATAGTTTAAGAGTCCTAAAAAACTTTGTAGTTGTATTAAACTAGTAAAGTTTTCAAGAAACTCTTTAACTTTTGTATATATATGGTCTTCTATTTGTACTTGAACATTTTTTATTTGTTTTCCTAATAATCAATTTCAGTTTTGAATAATTCGATTTTCTTTGGACTCAAAATAATATCCTGGTTTAGTATTATTTTGATAACATGTAAATGGTGATCCTTATGTTCTTCCTCTGTTTGAGAAAAAATAAGTATATCGCCTAAGTAAGTGACGACATAAGGTAAATTTCCAAAAATAGAATTAATCCATTTTTGGAATATTTGAGGTGCATTTTTTTAATCCAAATGGCATGACTAGCCATTCAAAATGCCCTTGTGGATAGCTAAAAGCTGTTAATTCTATTAATGTTTGGTTTGCAAGTTTGATTTGCCAAAATCTTTATTTAGCATCAAATTTTCTATAGTATTTAGCACCTTGGATTTGTTTGATTAGGTGCTCGGTAGTTGGTATGAAATAACCATCAAATTTTGTGCAAGACTTATACAAGACTTATAAAATAACTTGCGATAATTGATGACCATTCGGGCCTTACCATGTTTTATTTCTACATCATTTCGTACTATAAGTGCTGGAGAAGAATGTGAGCTGTAGCTCTTTTGTATTAATTTTAAATTTAACAGTTCCTATATTTGACTGTTAAATTCTTATTTATTTATTGGAGATATCATTATACAATTCACTCGTATATTGGAATTCTGGTATTGTTCTAAGAGATCTACTGAACAATAACGAGGAGATTTATTAAACCATTTTAGAGGGTCACTAGAATATAGAGTTCTAAGAGTTTGTGAATGGTTTCATCAAAAGGGGTTGTATTTGAAAGGTTATATGTATAAATTGGATGAATATAGGTATTGGTATCGATGAACATATTAGTATTGATGAGAGTGGTTTTGGGTTGGGTTTTTCACCATGCTGGGTTGTGGAAAAGTAAGGGGCAATGCGGGCAAGAAGATGGATACAAGGAATAACGTGTCCATCAAAATCAAAGAAATCGGTATTAAATGGAGTAAAATGGCGAAGATTGTCAAGCACAAGCAAATAATCAATATTGAAGTCTAATAATAATAATGTAAAGTTAAATGTATAAGTATGAGGGTTGTTGTAAATATCAGGTATAGAGATTTTGAGATTTGCTACTTTATGAGTAACAGGAACTTGTTTGCACATAAATTCGGTTGGTGTTGTTTTGGTTTCTAAAGAAAGCAAAAATATTTAGGAATGAAGATTTGCTAAAGCAAACTAGCTTCAGCACCAGTGTCGACTAATGCATGAAGTGTTACATCTTCATGATTAGGAAGGTGTATAGTAATAGAAAGATATATATATATAATTGAGCTTTCTTCTTTAAATCTATTTAAAGAGGAGTAATAGATTTTTTATTTTCAAGAAGTCGCAAGATACAACCTTTGACAGGATCTTGTACAGAAATATGAAAGCTTGGTCTCGCTTCTAGAGGTTCAGATGTTTCTCCTTCTTCATAATATCTTTGAAGACTCATCGAAGAAGAGATACGATTGATAAGATTTTTTGTAACAGTGGAAATTGTATTGCCAGATGCAATAAAATATCCTACTCGTAGGTTTCGAGGCTTTTACAAAAAGTTTAATATCATTATCTAGCTTAAGATGTAGTATGTCCACGACTTTTGGTTGGATTGTTTTTCCAATCCCAACATTGAATAATTTTATGAAATTGTTTGGGGTGATGGATATAAATGTGAAAGTATCATTTAGAGCCATGTAGTGTTTCCATTGTATACCTAGGATTTTTGATCCAGGTAGTAATTGTATTCCTTTAAGACTTGTTGATAATGTACAACTCTTTTCAATAAAAATCACGATGAATGTTTATTCCAAATAGTCTATTAGCAATATTGGGTTTGGCTCCTCCAATTATGTTACTAAGTGGCTTGTTAATGATTCATTCATCCATACAAATGAGCATTATTGATGTATCTATTCCACTACGGAATAGAGCAGTTATTTTTAATTGGATCATACATATGTGTAGGTATTTCATTTTTGGGTATTTACTTTTTAATTTTTCTATTTTATTTTTGTTAAGAAGACTGATAGATGTTAAATAATCAGCTCCTTTTAATTCTATATTTTCTTGTATACGCTTGAAAATATAAGTGTGTTTATTGGGAAAGCGATATTTAAAAGAAGGGGCTTTATAAATCTCATTTTTTCTCTATGAGGTACTGCCTCTTTTAGTTTTCTAAGTCTTCATCTAATATTTCAAATTGTTCTCCTACACTATCATGTAGTTCTATTGTATTTACTTCTTCAGAAGTAAGTATATTCATATTGATTCGAAATTCTCGATATTTTTTGAAATTCTCTAAATCATCTATAGTTGTTTCAGATGTTATGATGGGAAAATCCTCATATTATGGATAACAAGTGTTCCAATAGCATCATTTGGTCTAATTAAATAATCTCAATCTTCCAGACTAGTATTTTTAATCAAGACTGTTGATCCTTGATATGTCATGGGTTCTATTATCCCATAAGTAATGAAGATATTTTCTTTGGCATGATATGGGATATTATGTATTATCCCATTGTATCTAAATGGTATTAAAATGATTAGATTTAACATTACCTCTATAGTTCGATAACATTTAAATCTAAGCATTTTTCCCATGTAGATTGTATATCCTAGTGAGGATATTCTTTCCTTTTTGGGAAGTTTTAGTGATGGTGATAAAGGAATAACCGTTATTTGTGTCAATGTTTTGTTTATTATAATCATATTGACTTTGAGTTTGTCAAAACCTTTTAATTGTTTATCTAAAGGTTGTTTAGATTCAAACCCAATGGAGTCAGATTCAAACTCTATGGAGTCATAATAAGATGTAATTTCATAGACAGAATTATTATCATAAAAAATTTCATCAATTGTTCCAATGTTGATGGAATATTCCATGATATTAGGAATAATAACTCTTTTGATGTTAACTGGGCATTCATTTGCATAATGTCCCTCTTTGTTACATTTAAAACATTTATAATGTTTTTTACCTTTCTTTTTATTATATTTTTTGATAAACTTCTTTTTCCTAAATCTTTGTTCTTTTCTAAATTCGGGTTTCCATTTTCTTTTAGAAATTTTATATCTTGGATTTCTTTTGTTTTTAGTATAATATGGTTTAGAAGCATATGTCCTCCTGTCATAAACAAGTGGACAACCATAAATAAAATTTAAATCTTTTGAGAATTTTAAGCGACATTTGTAGCCCATTCTAGAAGATTTTTAAGTTTCTATTAATTTCTTTTTGAGCAGAAGTATTTTTTGTAGATCTTTTCCATAGATTCTATGCATGATCTTCTAAATATTCCTATATTATGTTGTCTAAGAGTTCCTCTAGAAGTAAGGAACTCTTGGTATTTTGTAAATATTATAATTTTCCAAGAGGACGGTATTTTAGAAAAAAACCCTTGTATCCAAAACTCTTGTTGATGAGTTTTATTTAGATGATAAATATATCATATATATGTAGAAACAAATTCATCTAACTTATATATGTCACATAATTTCATTTTATGAAGTTTTCCTTCATAGTTTAAGTTTTCACTCCATTATGATCCAGTAAAATCAGCAACCAATAGTGAAACCAGTATTTCAATTGTAGTTTGTTTATCTGTTTGTTGTAAGATTTTTTGACATTTGTCTTTACTATTTCTTTCGAAATTTGTCAGCCAAGATACTGCATTTTCTTCCCAGTATGATGTAGAGAATTGTATGTATTCTGAAACATTCATAGAAGGAGGAAGCATAAATATAGATCATTTTATTTTTTGAGTCCATTCTATGAAAAAGTCTTTGACTCTTTTATATGGTATAGTATCTATGTTTAAAGTGAGTCCCTAAGTAGAGAAGTCTCTCTTTTCTTTTAAATGATGATTTTTATTTTTATGATATATACACCAATCTGAGTGTTTACCATAATTTAACATGGATGAATATGAAGGAGTAGTATGAACTTGTTCCATATTATCTCCTTAAGATTCTTGCATGTTAACTTCAGGTGAAGGTGTTTGTGGACTATAACCATGAGGACCAAGGAGATAGAGAGTACTTCTACTACTTTCATCTCTTTCCATCCACATGTTATAATCATTTTCTAATTGGTTTCTATAAAAATCTATAACTTCATGATTTTGTTCATAAAAGTTATAAATTTTTTCACTAGTAATTTCTCCAATGAGTTCTTTTTATTGAAGTTCTAGGAACTCCAAATAAAAGGATTCATCTAATTTTTGTAAATCCATAATAAAGTCTATAGATTTTAATTTAACCATTATTATTTGGTTAGTTTTGTTCCAACATAATAGAACCTAGATGTATTATTATTTTTGTGTTCTAGATTATGAATTTTATCTTTGATCTCTTTTAATAGATCAACAATGAAATTTAATATTCTTACTGTGGTAGGGTCATTTCCTACTATGGTAGGTATTTGGATTATATGTTCATAATCTTGGATGTTTTCAGTAATCTGACACTTGTAAGTGTCATCAGGAATCAGTATGTTTTTCATAAATTTTGAGTAGATGTTTATGTTTTCTTATTGAAGGAGTTTTTTGTACAAAGACCACCATCCCTAGTAGACTGCTACATGAAATAGGAGCATAGCTATGGTTTGTTTCCTACTCCATAGCATAAAGAAATAGAACACAAAGAAGAAGAATCTTAAAACAAACAAACTCATTGTACAAACAAATCTTTTGATAAGAAAACATAAACATCTACTCAAAATGAAAAACATACTGATTCCCGATGACACTTATTAGTGTCAGATTTCTAAAAACATCCAGGATTATGAACATATAATCCACATACCTACCACAGTAGAAAATGACCCTACCATAGTAGGAATATTGAATTTCATCAATGATCTATTAAAAGAGATCAAAAATAAAATTCAGAATCTAGAATATAAAAATAGTAATACATCAAAGTTCTATTATATTGGAGCAAAACTAACCAAATAATAATGGTTAAATTAAAATCTACAAACTTTATTATGGATTTATAAAAATTAGATAGATCCTTTTACTTGGAGTCCTAGAACTTGAACAAAAAGAACTCACTAGAGAAATTACTAGTGAAAACATTTATAACTTTTATGAACAAAATCATAAAATTATAGATTTTTATAGAAACCAATTAGAAAATGAATATAACATTAGGATGGAAAGAGGAATAAGTAGTAGAAGTACTCTCTATCTCCTTTGTCCTCATGGTTATAGTTCACAAACACCTTCACCTGAAGTTAACATGCAAGAATCTCAAGCAGATAATATGAAACAAGTTCATACTACTCCATATTCATCGATGTTAAATTATGGTTAATGCTCAGATTGGCGTACATACCATAAAAATAAAAATTATCACCTAGAAGAAAATAGAGACTCTCAACTTAGGGACTCACTTTAAACATAGATGTTATACCATATAAAAAAGTCAAAGACTATTGCATAAAATCTACTCCAAAAATAAAAGGAACTATATTTATGCTTCCTCCTACTATGAATGTTTCAGAATATATACAATGCTCTATATCATACTGGGAAGGAAATACACTATCTGGGCTAACAAATTTTGAAAGAAATAATAAAGATGAATGTCAAAAAATCCTATAACAAACAGAAGAAGAAGAAGAAGAACAAGAACAAGAAGAAGAAGAAGAAGAAGAACAAGAAGAAGAAGAAGAAGAAAAAGATAAAGAAGAAGAAAAAGAAGAAGAAGAAGAAGAAGACAAGAAAGAAGAAGAAGAAGAAGAAGAAGAAGAAGAAGAATAAAGATGATGATGAAGAAGAAGAAAAAGAAGAAGATGTTGATGAAGAAGAAGACGAGGAAAAAGAAGAAGAAGAAGAAGAAAAGAAGCACAAAGAAATAGAAGAAGGAAGAAGAAGAATAATATAAGGAAGAAGGAGAAGAAGAAGATGAAGAAAAAGAAGATGAAAAACGAAGAAGAAGAAGAAGAAGAAGAAGACGAAGAAGAAGAAGAAGAAGAACAAGAATAATAAGAAGAAGAAGTAGATGAAGAAGAAGAAGAAGAAAAAGAAGAAGATGGTGATGAAGAAGAAGAAGAAAAAGAAATAGAAGAAGAAGAAGAAGAACATCAACAACAACAAGAACAAGAAAAAGAAGAAGATGAAGAAGAAGAAGAAGAATAAGGAGAAGGAGAAATTAAAAAAGAAGAAGAAGCAGAAGAAGAGAAAGAAGAGGAAGAGGAAGAAGAAGAAGAAGAAGAAGAAGAAGCAAAAGAAGAAAAAGAAAAAAAAGAAAAAGAACATAGAAGAAGAACAACAACAAGAAGGGGTAGAAGAAGAACATGAAGAAGATGGGGAGGAGGAAGAAG
>JAIUJO010003738.1:52500-57500 GCA_023846275.1 Vanilla planifolia
AGAAGAAGATGATGATGAAGAAAAAAAATTAATAAAAAGAAGGAGAAGAGGAAAAAGAAGAAGAAGGAGAAGAACAAGAAGAAGAACAAGAGAAGAAGAAGACAAGGATACAAAGAAGAAGAAGAAGAAGATGATGATGATGAAGAAGGAGAAGAAGAAGATGAAGAAATAGAAAAAGAAGTAGTTGTGGTAGAAGTAGAAGAAGAAGTAGAAGAAGAAGTAGAAGAAGAAGCAAAAGAAGAAGTAGAAGAGAAGAAGAAGAAGAAGAAGAAGAGAAGAAGAGAAGTAGAAGAAGTAGAAGAAGTAGAAGAAGTAGTAGTAGTAGTAGAAGAAGAAGAAGAAGAACAAAAAGAAAAAAAATAGTAATAATAATAATAATAAGCAAATGAAGAAGAAGAAAAAGAAGAAGAAAAAGAAGAAGAAGTAGTAGAAGAAAATCAACTTGGAGAAGAAGTAGAAGAAGAAGAAGAAGAAGAAGAAGAAGATGTAAAAAAAGTACTATTAGTTGTAGATAAAGAAGAAGAAGAAGGAAAAAAAGAAAAAGAAAAAGAATAGGAAGTGGAAGAAGAAGAAAAAGTTAAGAAGAAGATGAAGTAGTAGAAGAAGAAGAAGAACAGGAAGAAAAGAAGAAGAAGTACAAGAAGAAGAATAAGAAGAAGAAACATGAAGAAGAAGAGGAAGAAGAAGAAGAAAAAGAACAAGGAGAAGAAGAAGAAGAGCATGAAGAAGAAGAAGCAGAAGAAGAAGAAGCATAAGGAGAAGATGGTGAAGACAAAGAAGAAGAAAAAGAAGATGAATAACTAGAAGAAGAAATAGCATAAGATATAGAATAAGGGAAGAAGAAGAAAAAGAAATGGACGAAGAAGAAGAAGAAAAAAAAGAAAAAGAAGAAGAGGAAGAAGAAGAAGAAGAAGAAAAAGAAGTAGAAGAGGATGATGAAGAAGATGAAGAAGAGGAAGAAGAAGAAGAAGAAGGAGAAGGACAAGAAGAAGAAGAAGAAGAAGAAGAAAAAGATGATGAAGAAAAGGAGGAGGAAGAAGAAGAAAGAAGAAGAAGTAGAAGAAGAAGAAGAAGAAGAAGAAGAAGAAGAGGAAGAAGAAGAAAAAGAAGAAGAAGTTGAAGAAGAAGAAGAAGAAAAAGAAGAAGAAAAAGAAGGAGCAAGAAGAAAAAGAGTACAAAGGAAGAAAAAAAAGAAGAAGAAAAATAATAATAAGAAGAAGAACAAGAAGAAGAAGAAGAAGATGGAAGAAGAATAAGAGGAAATAGAAGAAGAAGAAGAAAAAGAAGAAGAAGCGGAAGAAGAGGAAGAGGAAGAAGAAGAAAGAGAAGGGGAAGAAGAAGAACAAGAAGTGGTAGAAGAAGAAAAATAGAAAGAAGTGGAAGATGAAGAAGAAGAAGACGAAGAAGAAAAAAAAGAATAAGAAGAAGAAGAAGAAGAAGATGAAGAAGAACAAAAAGAAAAAAAGCAAAAGAAGAAGAAGCAAATGAAGAAGAAGAAGAAGAAGAAAAAAAAAGAAGAAATAGTAGAAGAAGAAGAGAAGAAGAAGAAGAAAAAGAAGTGGAACAAGAAGAAGAAGAGGAAGCAAGTAGTAGTAGTAGTAGTAGTAGAAGAAGAAAAATAAGAAGAAGAACAAGAAGAAAAAGAAGAAGGAAAAGGAAGAAGAAGAAGAAGAAGAAGAAGAAAAAGTAGAGTAAGAGGATTAAGAAGAAGAAGAAGAAGTAGAAGAAGAAGAAGATGATGATGATGATGAACAAGGAGAAGAAAAAGAAGAAGAAGAAGAAGAAGGAGAAGAAGAAGAGTAAGAAGGGTAAGTAGAAGAATAAGATTTTGATTAAGAAGAAGAAAAATGAAGAAGAAAAAGAAGACGAAGAAAAAGATGAAGAGGAAGAAGAAGAAGAAGAAAAAGAAGAGGAAGAAGTAGAAGAAGAAGAAGAAGAAGAAGAAGCACAAGAAGAAGAAGAAGAAGAAGAAGATGAAGAAGAAGAAGGACAAGAAGAAGAAGAAGAAGAAGAAGAAGAAGAATAAGAAGAAGAATAATAATAATAAGAATAAGAAAGAAGAAGAAGAAGGTAAAGGCGAAGAAGAAGAAGAAGAAGAAGAAGAAGAAGAAGATGAAGAGGAAGAAAGAAGAAGAAGAAGAAGTAAAAGAAGAAAAATAATAATAGGAAGAAGAAGAAGATGATGATGATTAAGAAGAAGAAGAATATGAAGAGACAGAAGAAGAAGGAGAAGAAGAAGAAGAAGAAGAAGAAAAAGAGGATGAAGGAGAAGAAGAAGGGGAAGAAGAAGGAGGAGAAGAAGATGGAGAAGAAGAAGAAGGAGAAGGAGTAGAAAAATAAAAGGAAGTAGAAGCAGATGACGAAGAAGTTGAAGAAGAAGAAGAAGAAGAAGAAGAAGAAGAAGAAGGAGAAGAAAAATAATATGAAGAAGTAGATGAAGAAGAAGTTGAAGAAAAAGAAGAACAAGAAGAACAAGAAGAACAAGAAGAACAAGAAGAACAAGAAGAAGAACAAGGATATGAATAAGAAGAAGTAGAAGAAGTTGATGAATTATAATAACAATTATAATAATTACAATAATAACAATAATAATAATAATAATAGTAATAATAATAAGATGAAGAAGTAAAAGAAAAAGAATATGTAGAAGAAGAAGAAAAAGGTGAAGAAGAACAAGTAGAAGAAGTAGAAGAAGTACAAGAAGTAGAAGAAGAATAAGAGGAAGAAGACGATGAGCATGAAAAAGAAGAAGATGAAGATGAAGAAGAAGAACAAGAAGAAGAATAGGAAGAAGAAGAAAGAAGAAGAACAACGAGTAGTAGAAGAAGAAGAAGCTGAAAAAACAAGGAGAGGGAGAAGAAGAAAAAGAAGAAGTAAAAGAAGAAGAAGAAGAAGAATAGTAAAAAGAAGAAGGAGGAGAAGAAGAAGAAGAAGAAGAAGAAGAAGAAGAAGAGGAAGAGGATTAAGAAGAAGAAGAAAGAGAAGAAGACTAAAGGAATAAGAAGAAGAAGAAGAAGAAGAAGAAGAAGAAGAAGAAGAAGAAGAAAAAGGAGAAGAAGAAGAAGGAGAAGAAGTAGAAGAAGTAGAAGAAGAAGAACAACAAGAAGAAGAAGAGGAGGAGGAAGAAGGAGATGAAGAAGAAGAATTAGTAGAAGAAGAATTAGAAGAAGATAAGAAGAAGAAGAAGAAGAAGAACAACAAGAAGAAGAAGAAAAATAAGAAAAAGAAGAAGAAGAGCACAAAGAAGAAGAACAACATAGAGGAAGAAGAAGAGAAAGATGAAGAAGAAAAAAGAGAAGAAGAAGAAGAGGAAGAAGAAGAAGAAGAAGAAGGAGAAGAAGAAAAAGGAGGAGGAGGAGGAGAACAAGAATATTAAGAAGAAGAAGAAGAAAAAGAAAAAGAGAAAGAAAACGAACAAGAAGAAGAAGAAGAAGAAGAAGAATGAAGAAGAAGAAGATAAAGAAGAAGAAGAAAAAGAAGAAGAAGAAGAAAGAAAAACAAGAAGTAGAAGAAGAAGAATAATAATTAGAAGAAGATGAAGAAGAAGATAATTAAGAAGAAGAATAAGAAGAGGAAGAAGAAGAAAAAGAAGAAGAAGGAGAAGAAAAAAAATATGAAGAAGAAGTAGATGATGAAGAAGAAGAAGGAGAAGAAAAAGAAGAAGATGAAAAAGAACAAGAAGATGAATAAAAAGGAGAAGAATAAGAAGAAGAAGAAGAAGAAGAAGAAGAATATGAAGTAGTAGGAGAAGTAAGAAGAAAAAGAAGAAGGAAGAAGAAGAAGAAAAAGCAGATAAAGAAGAAGAGCAAGAAGAAGAAGACGAAGAAGAAGAAGAAGAAGAAAAAGACGACGAAGAAGAAGAAGAAGGAAGAAGAAGATGAAGAAGAAGAACAACTAGATGAAGAAGAAGAAGGAGAATAAGACGAAGATGAAGATGAAGAAGAAGGAGGAGATGTAGAAGAAGGTGAAGAAGAAGAAGGAGAAGAAGAAGAAGAAGAAGAAGTTGAAGAAGAAGATGACGGCTAAGATAAAGAAGACGAAGAAGATGATGAAGAAGTAGAACAAGAAGTAGAAGAAAAAGAGAAAGAAGAAGAAGAAGAAGAAAAATAAAAAGAAGAAAAAGCAAAATAAGAAGTAGTATTAGTAGTAGAAGAAGAAGTAGAAGAAGAAGAAGAAAAAGAAGAAGAAGAAGAAGAAGAACAAAAGGAAATTGAAGAACAAGAAGTAGAAGAAGAAGAGGAGGAGCAGGAGGAGGAAGAAGAAGAAGAAGAAGAATAAGATGAGAAAAAAAGGGAAAAAGAAGAAGAAGAAGAAGAAGAAGAAGAGGAAGAAGAAAAAGAAGAAATAGAAGAAGAAGTAGAAGAAGAAGAACAAAATTAGTGGAAGAAGAAGAAGAAGAAGATGAACAATAGCAAGTAGTAGAAGAAGAAGATGAAGAAGAAATAGATGCAAAAAAGGAAAGAGAACAAAAAGAAGAAGAAAAAGATGAAGACGATGAAGAAGAAGAAGAAAATGAAGAAGAAGGACAAGTAGAAGAAGAAGAAGAAGAATAAGAATAAGTAAAAGAACAAGAAGAAGAACAAGAAGAAGAAGAGGAGGAAGAAGAAGAAGAAGAAGAAGAAGAAGAAGAAGAAGAAGAAGAACAAGAAGAAAAAGGAGAAGAAGAAGAAGAAGAAGAAGAAGAAGAAGAAGACAAGAAGAAGAAGAAGAAGAAGAAGAAGAAGAAAAAGAAGAACAAGAAGAAGAAGAAGAGGAAGGAGAAGAAGTAGAAGAAAAAGAAGAAGAAGAAGAAGAAGAAGAAGAAGAAGAAGAAGAAGAAGAAGAAGAAGAAAAGAATAGTAATAATAACAATAATAATAATAATAATAAGATGAAGAAGAAGAAAAAGAACAAATAGAAGAAGAAAAAGAAGAAGAACAAGAAGAAGAAGAAGAAGTAGAAGAAAATCAACTAGGAGAAGAAGTAGAAGAAGATGAAGAAGAAGAAAAAGAAAAAGTAGT
>JAIUJO010003738.1:62500-67895 GCA_023846275.1 Vanilla planifolia
AAGAATAGGAAGAAGAAGAAGACAAAGAAGAAGAAGAAGAAGAACAAGAAGAATAACAACAAGAAGAAGAGGAAAAAAAGAAGAAAAAGAAGAAGTAGAAGAAGGAGAAGGAGAAGAAGAAAGATGAATAAGAATAAGAATAAGAAAAAAGAAGAAGATGATCATGAAAAAGAAGAAGAAGAAGAAGAAGAAGAAGAAGGAGAAGAAGAAGATGATTTAATAGAATAATAGAGAAGAAGAAGAAGAAGAAGAAGACGAAGAATTAAAAAAACTAGAAGAGGAAGAAGAAGAGGAAGAGGAAGAGGAGGAGGAAGAAGAAGAAGAAGAAGAAGACAAAGAAGAAGATGAAGAAGAAGAATAGAAGGAGGAAGAAGATGAAGAAGAAGAAAAAGAAGAGACGAAGAAGAACAAGAGTAAAAAGAGGAAAGAAGAAGAAGAAGAAAAAGTAATGGTAGTAGAAGAAAAAGAAGAGGAAGAGGAAGAAGAAGAAGAAGAAGAGAGGAAAAGGAACTTGATGATGATGATGAAGAAGAAGTAGAAGAATATTAAGAAAAAGAAGAAGTAGAAGAACAAGAACTAAGTAGAAGAAGATAAAGAAGAAGAGGAAGAAGAATAAGATGAAGAAGAAGAAGATGATGATGATGAAAAAGAAAAAGAATGAAGAAGAGGTAGAATAATAATAATAATAATAATAATAATAATAATAATAATAATAATAATAATAATAATAAGACTAATAAGAAGAAGAAGGTGAATAAGAGGAAAAAGAGTAAGAAGAATAACAATAAGAAGAAGTAGAAGAAGAAGAGAAGAAGAAGAAGAAGAAGAAGAGGAAGAAGAAGAAGAAGATGATGAAGAGAAGAGGAGAAGAAGAAGAAGAATAAAAAGAAGCAGAAAAAGAAGAAGAAAGGAAGAAGAAAAGAAGAAGAAGAAGAAGAAGATGAAGAAGTAGAAGAAAGAAGGAGGAGGAGAAGAAGAAGACGAAGAAGAAGAAGAAGAAGACGAAAGAAGAATAAGTGGAAGAAGTGCAGGAAGAAGAAGAAGAAAAAGAAAAAAGAAGAAGCAGAAGAAGAAGAATAAGAAGAAAAAGAAGAAGAAGAAGAAGAAGGGGAAGAAGATGAAATGAAAGAAGAAGAAGAAGAAGAAGACAAAGAAAGAAAAGAAGAAGAAGAAGAAGAAGGAGAAGAAGAGGAAGAAGAAGAAGAAGTTGAAGAAGAAGATGTAGTAGAAGATTAAGAAGTAGAAGTAAAGGCAGTAGTAGAAGAAGAATAAGAATAAGAGTAAAAAAAGAAGAAGAAGATGAAGAAGAAGAAGAAGAAAAAGATGATGAAGAAGAAGAAGAAGAAGAAGTAGAAGCTGAAGAAGAAGTTATTGAAGAAGAAAAATACAATGGAGATCAAGAAGAAAAAGAAGATAAAGAAGTAGTAGAAGAAGAAAAACAATGAAATGGAAAGAAGAAGAAACACAAGAAGAAAGAAGAAGATGAAGATTATGAATAGAAGGAGAAGAAGAAGAAGAACAATATTAAGGAGAAGAAGAAGAAGAAAAGAAGAAGAAGAAAGAGGAGGAAGAAGAATTAGAAGAACAAGAAGCAGAATAAAGAAGAAGAAGATGCAGAAGAAGAAGTAGAGGAATTAGAAAAAGGAGAAGAAGAATAATAGTAAGAAGAAGAAGAAAAAGAAGAGGAGGAGGAAGAAGAAGAAGAAGAAAAGAAGAAGAAGAAGAAAAAGAAGAAGAAACAGAAGACGAACAAGAAGAACAAGAACTAGTGGAAGAAGAAGAAGAAGAAGAAACAGAAGAAGTGGAAGAAGAAGTGCAAGAAGAAGAAGAAGAAGAAGATGAAGAAGAAGACGAAGAAGTAAAAGAAGAAGAAGAAGAGCGAGAAGAAAGAGGAAGAAGAAGAAGAGTAAGAAGAGTAAGAAGAAGAAGAAGAAGAAGAAGAAGAAGTAGTAGCTAAAGAAGAAGCAGAAGAAAGATAAAGAAGAGCAAGAAGAAGTGGAAGAAGAAAAAGAAGCAAAAGAAGAAGAAGAAGAAACAGAGAAAGAAGAAGAAGAAGAAGTAGAAGAAAAGGAGTAGAAGAAGTAGAAGAAAAGGAGTAGAAGAAGAAGAAAAAGAAGAAGAAGAAGAAGGAGAAGAAGAAGAAAGAAAAGAAGAAGAAGAACATGAAAAAGAAGAAGAAGAAGAAGATGTTGAAGAAGAAGAACAATTAGTAGAAGAAGAAGTAGAAGTAGAAGAAGAAGTAGTAGAAGAAGAAGAATAAGAATAAGAGTTAGAAGAAGAAGAAGAAGAAGAAGAAGAAGAAAAAGAAGAAGTGGAAGAAGAAAAAGAGGAAGAAGGATAAAAAGAGGAAGAAGTAGAAGAAGAAGAAGGAAGAAGAAGAAGAAGAAGAAGAAGATGATGATGATGAAGAAGTGGTGGAAGAAGAAAAAGAAAGAAGAAGTATAAGAAGAAGAAAGAAGAAGAAGAAGAAGAAGAAAAAGAAGAAGTAGAAGAAGAAGATGAAAAGAAATAATGTTAGAAGGAGAAGAAAAAGATGAAGAAATAAAAGAACAAAAAAAAAAGAAAAACAAGACAAAGAAGAAGGAGAAGAAGGAAGAAGTAGAAGAAGAAAAAGAAGAAGAAAAAGAAGAGGAAGAAAGAGGAGAACAAGAAGGAGAATGAGAAGAAGAAGAGATTAAAGGTAGAAGATGAATTGGAAGACTAAGAAGAAGAAGAAGAAGAAGAAGAAGAAAATGATGATGATGATGAAAAAGGAGAAGAAGACGAAGAAGAAGAAGAAGAAGAAGAGCAAGAAGAAGAAATGAGAAGAAGAAGAAGAAGAAGAAGAATAAGAAGAAAAGAAGAAGAAGAAGAAGAAGACGAAGAAGAAGAAGAAGTGGAAGAAGAAGTAGAGCAGAAACAAGAAGTCGTAGAAGAAGAAGTAGAAAAAGTAGTAGTAGTAGTAAAAAAAGAAGAAGAATTTGATCAAGAAGAAGTAGAGGAAGAAGAAGAAGAAGAAGATGAAAAAGAAGAAAAAGACGAAGAAGAAGAAGAAGTAGTAGTGGAAGAAGAAAAGGAAGAAGGAGAAGCAGAGGAATAAGAAGAAGACTACGAAAAAGAAGAAGCACAAGAGAAGGAAGATGAAGAAGAAGAAAAAAATAAGAAGAAGAAGAAGACGAAGAGAAGAAGAACTTAAGTAGTAGTAGTAGTATTAGAGAAAGAAGAAGAAGAAGAAGTTGTAGAAGAAGAAGAAGGTCAAGCAAAAGAAGAAGATGAAAAAAGTAGAAGAAGAAGAAGAAGAAGAATTAGAAAAAGTAAAAGAACAAGAGGAAGAAGAAGAAGAAGAAGACGAACATGAATAAGAAAAAGAAGAAGAAGAAGAAGAAGAAGAAGAAGTACATAAAAAAGAAGAAGAAGAACTAGAAACATGAAGAAGAAAAAAAAGAATAAGAGGAAGAAGAAGAAGAATAAGAAAAAGTAAAAGAATTCAGAAAAAAGAAGAAAGAGATAAAGTGAAGGAGAAAAAGAAGAAGAAGAAGAAGAAGAAGAAGTTGTTGAAGAAGAAGAATAATAATAAGAAAAAGGAAAAGGAAGATGACCTCAAAGAAGAAGAAGAAGAATAAAAATAAAGGGAAGAATAAGAAGAAGAAAAAGAAGAAGAAAAATAAGAAGAAGAAGAAGTTGATGAAGAGGAAGAAGAAGAAGAAAAACAAGAAAAACATTAAGAAGAAGAAGAAGAAAAACAAGAAAAACATTAAGAAGAAGAAGAAGAAGTACAATAAGTAGAAGAAGTAGAAGAAGAAGTAGAAGAAGAAGTAGAAGAAGAAGAAGATGATGATGATGACGAAGAAGAAGAAGATGATGATGACGAAGAAGAAGAGGAAGAAGAAGAAGAAGATGAAGATGAAGATGAAGACAAGAAGAAGAAGAAGAAGAAGAAGAAGAAGAGGAAGAAGAAGAAAAAGAAGAAGATGAAGAAGAAGAGAAGAAGAAGAAAAAGAAGAAGAAGAAGAAGAAGACGAAGAAGAAGAAGAAGACGAAGATGAAGAAGAAGAAGAAAAAGGAGAAGAAGAAGAAGTAAAAGAAAGAAGAAGAAGAAGAAGAAGAAGATGATGATGAAAGAAGTGGAAGAAGAAGCAGAAGAAGAAGAGGAAGAATAAAAATAAGAAGCAATAGAAGAAGAAGAATAAGAATAAGAAGAAGAAGAAGACAAAGAAGAAGAAGAAGAAGAAGCAGAAGTTGAAGAAGAAGATGTTGTAGAAGAAGAAGAAGTAGTAGAAGTAGAAGAAATAAAATAAGAAGAAGAACAAGAATAAGAGTGAAGAAGAATAGGAGGAAGTAGAAGAAGAAGAAGATGAAGATGATGACGATGATGATGAAGTAGAAAAGGAAGAAGAAGAGGAACGAGAGAAAGTGGAAGAAGGAGAAGAGGAAGAAGAAGAAGAAGAAGAAGAAGAAGAAGAAGTCGAAGAAGAAAGAAGAAGAAGAAGAAGAAGATGATGATGAAAAAGTGGATGAAGAAGAAAAACAATGAAAATAAAAGAAGAAGAACAAGAAGAAGGAAGAAGAAGAAGAAGATGAAAAGAAGAAGAAGAAGAAGAAGAAGGAGAATGTTAAGAAAAAGAAGAAGTAGAAAAAGAAGAAGTAAAAGAAAGATGAGGAAGAGTAAGAAGAAGAAGTAGACAAGAAAAAGAAAAAGAAGAAGAATAAAAAAAAGAAGAACAAGAACAAAAGGAGGAAAAAGAAGAAGAAGAAGACGAAGAAAAAGAAGAGGAGGAAGAAGAAGAAGAAGAAGAAGAAGGAGAAGAAGGAAATGAAGAAGAAGAAGAAGAAGTAGAAGAAGAAGAATAACAAGTAGTAGAAGAAGAAGTTGAATAAGAAGAAGAAGAAGAAGAAGAAGAAGAATAAAAGTTAGAAGAAGAAGAAGAAGAGGAAGAAGAAGAAGAAGATGAAGACAAAGAATAAGAAGAAGAAGAAGTACAAGAAGAAGCAGAGGAAGAAGTAGAAGAAGAAGAAGAAGATGAAGAAAAGGAAGAAGAAGGAGAAGGAGATGGTGATGAAGAAGTGGTGGAAGAAGAAAAAGAAAGATAAAGAAAGAAGAAGTACAAGAAGATGGAAGAAGAAGAGAAGAAGAAGTAGAGAAGTAGAAGAAGAAGAAGAAAAAGAAGAAGGATAGGAAGAAGAAGAAGAAGAAGCGAAAAGAAGAAGAGCAATAAGGAGAAGAAAAAGATAAAGAAAAAGAAGAAGAAAAAGAAAAAGAAAAAAAGAAAAAAAGGTGGAGAAGGAAGAAGCAAAAGAAGAAAAAGAAGAAGAAAAAAAAGTAGAAGAAAAAAGAGGAGAAGAAGAAGGAGAATCAGATGAAGAAGAAGAAGAGGAAGTAGTAGAGGAAGAAGTTGAATAAGAAGACAAAGAAAAC
>JAIUJO010002004.1:0-10000 GCA_023846275.1 Vanilla planifolia
CTTCTTCATCTGCTTCTTCTTTGTCTTCATCATCATCATCATCATCATCTTCTTCTTCTTCTTCTTCTTCTTCTTCTTCTTCGTCTTCTACTTCTTCCTCTTTGTCACCAACTTCTTCTTCTTCTTCATCTTCTTCTTCATCACCTTCTTCCTCCTCTTTTTCTTCTTATTCCTCTTCTTTGTCTTCTTGTTCTTCATCTTCTACTTTATCTCCTTCATCTTCTTCTTGATCATCTTCTTCTTCTACTTCATCTTCTTCTCTTCTGTTTCTTCTTCTTCTTCTTCTCCTACTTTTTCTTCTTCATCTTCTTCTCCTTCTCCTTCTTCTTCTTCTTTTTAATCTTCTTTATCTTTTTCCTATACTTCATCTTCTTCTTCTTCTTTGATCTTCATCATCATCTTCTTCTTCTTCTTCTTCATCATCATCTTTTTCTTCTTTTTCTTCTTCTTCTTCTGCTTCCTCCTCCTCTTCTTCTTTTTCCACTTATTCCTCTTCTTCTTCTTCTTCTTCTTCTTCGTCATCTTCTTGTTATACTTTTTCTTCTTCATCTTCTTCTTCTTCTTTGTCTTCTTCCTCTTCTTCTTGTTTTTGTTCTTGTTCTTCGTATACTTCTTCTTCTTCTTCACCTTATTCTTCTTCATTTTCTTCGTCTTCTTCTTCTTCTTCTTTCTCTTCTTCTTCTTCCCCTTCATTTCTTCCACTTCTTCTTCTCCTCCTTCTTCTTCTTCTCCTTCTTCTTCTTCTTTTTTTCTTCTTCTTCTCCTTCTTCTTCTTCTTCTTCTCTTTCTTCTTCTCTTTCTTCTTCTTCTTCTCTTTCTTCTTCTTATTCTTTTTCTTTTACTTCATCATCTTCCTGTTCTTCTTCTTCTTCCTCTTCCTCTTCCTCTTCTTCATCTTCCTCTTCTTCTTCCTCTTCTTCATTTTCTTCTTCTCCTTATTCTCCTCCTTCTTCTTCTCCTTCTTCTTCTTCTTCTCATTCGTTTTCTTGTTCTACTTTTTCTTCTTCTTTTTCTTCTTCTTCTTCAGTTTCTTCTTCATCATTATCTTCTTCTTCTTCTTCTCCATCTTCCTCTCCATCTTCTTCTTCTATTTCTTCTACTTCTTTAATTTTTACATATTCTGCTTCTTCTATTTCTTCTTCTTCTTTTTCTTCTTCTTCTTCTTTTCTTCTTCTTCTTATTCTTCTTCACCATCTTCTTCCTATTCTCCTTCTCTTCTTCATCTTATTCTTCTACTTCCTCTACTTTCCCATCTTCTTCTTCTACTTCTTTTTCTTCTTCTTCTCCTTCATCATCATCTTCTGCTTCTTCTTCTTCTTCTTCTTCTTCTTCTTCTTATGTTTCTTCTTCTTCTTCTTCTTCTTCTACTTCTACTTTTTACTCTTCTTCTTCTTCTTCTTCTTCATCTGCTACTTCTTCAACATCTTTTTCTTCTTCTTATTATTTTTCTTTTACTTCTTGTTCTTCCTCTTCTTATTCTTTTTCTTCTTCTTCCTCTTATTCATCTTCCTCTTCTTCTTTCTCTTCTTCTTTCTCTTCTTCTTTTTCTTCATCTTCTTATTCTCCTCCTTCTTCTCCTTCTTCTTCTTCTCACTCGTTCTCTTGTTCTACTTTTTCTTCTTCTTTTTCTTCTTCTTTTTCTTCTTCTTCTTCTTTTTCTTCATCATGATCATCATCTTCTTCTTCTTCTTCTCCATCTTCCTCTCCATCTTCTTCTTCTATTTCTTTTACTCTTTTAAATTTGTCATATTCTACTTCTTCTACTTCTTCTTCTTCTTCTTTTTCTTATTCTTTTCCTTTTCTTCTTATTCTCCTTCTCCTTCTTCCTCCTATTCTCCTTCTCTTCTTCATCTTATTCTTCTACTTCCTCTTCTTTGTCGTCTTCTTCTTCTGCTTCTTTTTCTTCTTCTTCTTTTTCTTCTTCTTCTTCTTCTTCTTCTTCGTGTTCTTCTTCTTCTTCTTCCTTGTATTCTTCTCCTTCTTCTTCTTCTTCTTTGTCTTCTTCTTCTTCTTCTTCTCTTACTACATGTTCTCCTTCTTCTGCTTCTCCTTCTTCTTCTTCTTCATCTTATTCTTTTTCTTCCTCTTCTTCTTCGACCCCTGCTTCTTCCTCTTCTTCGCCTCCTACTTCTTTGTCGTTCTCTCTGTTTTCTTCTTCTTCTTCTTCTTCTTCTTTTTCTTCTTCTTCTTCCTCATTTTCTTTTTCTTCTTCTTTTTCTTCTTTTTGTTCCTCTATCATCTTTTCTTCATCTTCTTCTTCTTCTTCTTCATTTTCGTCTACTTCTTCTTCTTCTTCTTTTTGTCCATCTTTATTGTCTTCTTCTTCTTCAGCATCATCATCATCTTCTTCTTCTTCTCCCTCTTCTTCTTCTTCCTCTTCATCGTTTTCCTCTTCTTCATCTTCTTTTTCTTCTTCTTCTCTTCTTTTTCATCTTCTTCTTCTTCTTCTTCATCTTCTTCCTCTTCTTCTTCTTCTCGTCCTTCTTCTTCTTCTTCATTATCTCCCTATTTTTCTTCTTCTTCGATTTCTTCTTCTTGTTCGTCTTCTTTGTATTCCTCTTCTATGTCTTCTTCATTGTCTTCTACTTCTTCTTTGCCTCCTTCTTCTTCTTCTTCTTCTTTTCTTTTTCTTCTTTTTATTCTTCTTCTTCTCCTTCTTCTTCTCCATCTTCTCCTTCTCCTTCTTCTTCTTCTGATTCTTTGACTTCTACTACTTGCTCTCCTTCATCTTCTTCTTCTTCTTCTTCTTCTTTTCTTCTCCTTCTTCTTCTTTGTCTTCTTCTTATTCAACTTCTTCTTCTTCTTCTTCTTCTTCTTCTTCTTCCTCTTCTTCTTCCACTTTTTCTTCTTCTTCCCCTTCTTTGCCTTCTTCTTCTTTGTCTTCTTCTTCTTCTTTTCTTCTTCTTCATCTATTACTTCTTCTACTTCTTCTTCTACTTCTTCTTCTCCTTCTTCTTCTTCTTCTTCTTTTATTTCTACTTCTTCTTCATCTTCTTTTCTGCTTTCTTTTTCTCATTCTTCTTCTTGTTCTTCTTCTACTTCATCTTCATCCTCTTCTTCTACTTCTTCTTCTTCTTCTTCTTCTTCCTCTACATCATTTTCTAATTCTTTGTCTTCTTCTTCTTCTTCTTTTTCTTCTTCTTCTTCTTCTTCGTCATCTTCTTCTTCTTTTTCGTTGTCATAGTCTTCTTCCTCTTCTTCTTCTTCATCTTCTTCTTCTTCATCTACATCTTCTTCTTCTTTTTCATCTTCTTCTTCGTCTCCATCCTCTTCTTCTTCTTCTTCTTTTTCCTCTTCTTCTTCTCCTTCTTCGTCTCCTTTTTCTTCTTCTTCTATGTCTTCTTCTTCTTCTTCATCATCTTCATCTTCTTCTTCTTTTTCTTCATCTTCTTCTTCTTCTTCGTCTTCTTCATCTTCATCTTCTCCTTCTTACACTTCTTCTTCATCTTCTCCTACATCTACTTCTTCTCCTCCTCCAACTCCTCCTTTTTGTTGTTCTTCTTCTTCTCTTCCTCCTTCTTTTTCTTCTTCATCATCATCATCAACAACTTCTATGATTTCTTCTTCTTCTTCTTCTTCTTCGTATTCTTCTTTTTCTCCTACTTCATCATCTTCGTCTTCTCCTTCTTCTTCTTCTTCATATTCAGCTTCTCCTTCTTACACTTCTTCTTCATCTTCTCCTACTTCTACTTCTTCTCCTCCTCCTCCTACTCCTCCTTCTTCTTGTTCTTTTTCTTCTCATCCTCCTTTTTCTTCATCATCATCAACATCAACAACATATGTCGTTTCTTCTTCTTCATATTCTTCTTCTTCGTGTTTTTCTTGTTCTTCTTCTTTTTCTGCTTCTTTATCTTCATCTTCTCCTTCTTTTTGTTGTTTTTATTCTTCTTCTTCATCTTCTTCTTCCTATTCTTCCTCTTTGCATTCTTCTTCTTCTTTCTCTTCTTCTTCTTCTTCTTCTTCTTTTTCCTCTTCTTCCTTGTCTTTGCCTTCTTCTTCTTTTTCTTCTTCTACTTCTCCCACTTATTCTTCTTCATCTCCCTCTTCTTCTTCTTCTTCTTCTTCTTCTTCTTCTTTTTCTTCTCCTTTTCTTCTTCTTCTTCTTTGTTCTAATCTTTTTATTCTTTTTCTTCTTCTTCTTGTTCAACTTCATTTTCTTCTTTTTCTTTTCCTTCTTCTTTGTCTTCTTGTTCTTCTTCTTCTTCCTCTTGGACTTGTTCTTCTTCTTCTTTTTCTTTGTCTTCTTCTTCTTCATCTTCATCACCTTCTTTTAATTATTCATCTTCTTCTTCATTGTCTTATTCATCTTGATCTTCTTCTTTGTCCTCTTCTTCTTCGTCATCTTCTTCTTCTTCTTCTTCTTCTTCTTCTTCTACTACTACTACTACTACTTCTTGCTGTTCTTCTTCTTCTTCTTCTTCTTCTTCTTCTTCTTATTCTTCTCATTCTTCTTCATCTTCTTCTTCTACTTTGTCTTCTTCCTCTTCTTCTACTTCTTCTTCTTCTTAAACTTCTTCTCATTGAACTCTGCTTCTTGTTCTTCTTCTTCTTCTTCATTTTTTTAAACTTCTTTTTCTCATTGAAGTATTCTTCTTCTTCTTTTTCTTCTTCTTCTTCTTCTTCTTTTCCTCCTCCTTCTAATTCTTCTTCTTCTTCTTCTTCTTCTTCTCCTTCTTCCTATTCTCATTCTTCTCCTTCTTCTTCTTCTACATCATCATCATCATCATCTTCTTCTTCTTCTTCTTCTTCTGCTTATTTTTGTTCTTCTTCTTCATCCTCTTCCTCTTCGTCTTCTTCCACTTCTTCTTCTTCTTCTTCTTCTTTTTCTTCTCCTTCATGTTCTTCTACTTCTACTTCATCTTCTTCGTCTTCTTATTCTTCTACTTCTTCTTCATCATAAACTTCTTCTTCTTTCTCTTCTTTTTCCTCCACTACTTCATCTTCTTCTTATTCTTCTTCTTCTAATTCTTCTTCTTGTTCTTCTTCTTCTATTTCTTCTTCTCTTCTTCTTCTTCTTTTTCTACTTCTTCTTCTTCTTATTCTTCTTCTTCGTCGTTACTTCTTCTTGTTCTTCTTCGTCTTCTTCATTTTCTTCATTGTCTTCTTCTTCTTCTTCTTCTTCCTCTTCTTCTCCTTCATCATATTCTTCTTCTTTGTCTCCTTCCTTTTCTTCAACTTCTTCTTCCTCTTCTTCTTCTTCTTCTTTTCTACTTCTTCTTCTCCTACTTCTTCTTCTTCTTCAACTTCTTCTTCTTCTTCTTCATCTTCTTCTCTTTCTCCTTCTTCTTCTTTTGCTTCTTCTTCTTCATTTTCTTATTCTTCTTATTCTTTTACTTCTTCGACTTCTTCTTCTTCTTCTTCTTCTTTCTCTTCTTCTTCAACTTCTTCTTCTTCTTTTTCTTCTTTTTCTTCTTCTTTCTCTTATTGTCATTGTTATTATTATTATTATTATTATCATCATTGTTTTAATTGTTATTATTATAATTATTATTATTATTATTGTTGTTGTTGTTATTATTATTCCTCTTCATCATCATCATCATCAACATCTTCTACTTCTACTTCTTCTACTTCATCCTCTTCTTATTCTTCTTCTTCATCCTCTTCTTACACTTCTTCTTCTTCTTGTCCTTCTTCTTCTTCATCTTCTTCTTCTGCATTTTCTTCATCTTCTTCTTAGTCGTCTTCATATAATTATTCTTCTTCTTCAACTACTTTCTTCTTTTGGAACTTTTCCTTCTTCTTCTTCTTCTTCTTCTTCATCTTCTTCTCCTTCTTCTTCTCCTTCTTCATCTTCTTCTTTTTCTAAATCTTATTTTATTCATCATCTCCTTTCTTTCTTCTTCTTCATTATCATCATCAACATCATCATCATCATCATCTTCTTCTTCTTCTACTTCTTATTCTTCTTCTCTTTCTTGGTCTTCTTCTTCTTCTTATATTTATTCTTCTTTCTCTTCTTCTTCTCCTTCTTCTCTTCTTCTTCTATATATTTTTCTTCTTCATCTTTTTCTTCTTCTTCTTATTTTTCTTCTTCTTTTCATCTACTTCTTCTCTATCTTCTTCTTCTTCTTCTTCTTCTTTTTCTTCTTCTTCTTCTTCTTCTTCTTCTTCTTGTCCTTCTCCTTCTTCTTCTTCTTCTCCTTCTTCTTCTTCTCCCTCTTCTTCTACTTCTTCTTGTTCTTTTTCTTCTACTTCTTGTTTTTCTTCTTCTTCCTCCTCTTTTTCTTCACCTTCTCCTTCTTCTCCTTCTTTTTCTTCTTCTTCTTCATCTACTACATCTTCTTCTTCTTCTTCTTCTTCTTTCTCTTCTTCTACTTCTTCTTCTTCCTCATCTTCTTCTACTTTTGCCTCTTCTACTTCTTCTTCTTCTTCTTCTTATACTTCTTCTTCTTCTTCTTCCTCCTCTTCTTATTTGTCTTTTCTTTTTCTTTTTCTTCATCTTCTTCTTCTTATTCTTGTCGTTCTTGTTCATTTTTTTCTTCTCCTTCTTCTTAGTCGTCTTCTTCTTCTTCTTCTTCTTCTTCTTTTTCTCTGGTTATCTTCATCCTCATCTTCTTCTACTTCTTTGTCTTCCTCTTCTTCTTCTTCTTCTTCTTCTTCTTCCTTTTTTTCTTTTTCTTCTTCAGCTTCTTCTTTGTCTTCTACTACTTATTCTTATTCCCCTTCTTCTCCTTCTTCTTCTTCATGTTCTTTTTTGTAATCTTTTTTTCTTCTTCTTCTTCCTCTACTTCTTCTTCTTCTTGTACATCTTTTCATTCTTCTTCTCCTCCTTCTTCTTCTTCATCTTCTTCTTATTCTTATTCTTCTTCTATTTCTTCTTTTTCTTCTTCTTCTTCTTCTTCTTCTTCTTTTTCTTCTCCTCCTCCGTCTTAGTCATCTTCTCCTTCTTGATCTTCTTCTTCTTTTTCTTCATCTGCTTCTTCTTTGTCTTCTTGTTAATAATCATCATCATCTTCTTCTTCTTCTTCCTCTTTGTCATCAACTTCTTCTTCTTCTTCTTCATCATTAACTTCTTCCTCCTCTTTTTTCTCTTCTTTGTCTTTTGGTTCTTCATCTTCTACTTTATCTTCTTCATCTTCTTAATCATCATCATCTTCTTCTTCTACTGCATCTTCTTCTTTTCTTTCTCTTCTTCTTCTTCTTCTTCTTCTTCTTCTTCTTCTTCTTCTTCTCTGACTTATTCTTCTTCTTCTTCTCTGACTTATTCTTCTTCTTCTTCTTCTCCTTCTTCTTCTTCTTTTTAATCTTCTTCATCTTCTTTATGTTCTTTGTCTTCTTCTTCTTCTTCTTCTTCGTTCATCTTCCTCTTCTTCTTCTTCTTCTTCTTCTTTTTCTTTTTTTTCTTCTTCATCTTCTTCTTCTTCCTCTTACGCTTCTTCCTTTTCCACTTATTCTTCTTCTTCTTCTTCTTCTTCTTCTTCTTCGTTTTCGTCATCTTCATGTTCTTCTTTTCCTTCCTTATCATATTCTACTTCTTCTTTGTCTTCTTGTTCTTCGTCGAGTTCTTCTTGTTCTTCGTCTACTTCTTGTTCTTCTTCACCTTCTTCTTCTTCTTCTTTTCGTCTTCTTCTTCTTCTTCTTCTTCTTCTTTCTCTTCTTCTTCTTGCACTTCCTCTTCTTCTCCTTCTTCTTCTTCCCCTTCCTCTTCTTCTTCTTCCTCTTCATCTTCCTCTTTTTCTTCTTCTTCTTCTTCTTCCCCATCTTCGTCTTCTTCTTCTTCTTCTTCTGCTTTCTTCTTCTTCTTCTTCTTCTTCTTCTTCTTATTCTTCTTCCTCTCCTTCTTCTTAATGTTCTTCTTCTTCTTCTTTTTTGTCTTCTTTTCCTTCTTCTTCTTCTTCTTCATCATCTTCTTCTTCTTCTTCTTATTCTTCTACTATTTGTTCTCCTTCTTCTACTTCTTCTTCTTCTTCATCTTCATCTTATACTTCATCTTCTTCTTCTTCTTCTTCTTCAACCTCTGCTTCTTCCACTTCTTCATCTCCTATTTCTTTGTCGTTGTCTCCGTCTTCCTCTTCTTCTTCTTCTTCCTCATTTTCTTTTTCTTCTTCTTTTTAATTTTTTCTTCTTTTTGTTCCTCTCTATCATCTTTTTCTTCAGCTTCTTCTTTTTCTTCTTCTTCTTCTTCATTTTGTCTACTTCATCTTTTTCTTCTTCTTCTTCTTGTCCATCTTTTTTGTCTTCTTCTTCTTCTTCATCATCATCATCATCTTCTTCTTCTTCTCCTTCTTCTTCTTCTTTCTCTTCTTCGCCTCCCTCTTCTTCATCTTCTTCTCCTCTTCTTTTTCTTCTTCTTCTTCATCTTCTTCTTCTTTCTTCTTTTTCTTCTTCTTCTCTTTTTCATCTTCTTTCTACTTCTTCTTCGTCAAACTCTTCTTCTTCTTCGTCATCTATTTCTTCTTCTTCTTCTTCTTCTTCTTCTTTATCTTCTCCTTCTCCTTCTTCTCCTTCTTCATCATCATCATTGCCTTCTCTTTCTTCTCTTTCTCTTTCTTCTTTGACTTTTTCTCATTGCACTTCTTCTCCTTCTTCTACTTATTTTTCTTCTTCTTCTTCTTCTTCTACTTCTTCTTTTCTATTCTTGTTTTGTTTATTCTTCTTCTCCTTCTTCTTTTTCTTCCTATTCTCCTTCTTCATCATCATCTTATTCTTTTACCTCGTCTTTTTCTTCGTCTTTCTCTTCTGTTGCTTCTACTTCTTCATCATCATCATCCTCTTCTTCAGCTTCTTTTTCATCTTTTCATCTTCTTTTTCTTCTTCTTAATCTTTTTTGTCCTCTTCTTCTTCTTCGTCATCATCATCATCTTCTTCTTCTTCTTCTTCTCCTTCTTCTTCTTCTTTCTCTTCTTCGCCTTCCTCTTCTTCATCTTCTTCTTCTTCTTCTCCGCTTCTTTTTCTTCTTCTTCTTCTTTTTTTCATCTTCTTTCTACTTCTTCTTCAAACTCTTCTTCTTCTTTGTCATCTACTTCTTCTTCTTCTTCTTCCTCTTCTTTATCTTCTCCTTCTCCTTCTTCTCCTTCTTCATCATCAACATTGCCTTCTCTTTCTTCTCTTTCTCTTTCTTCTTTGACTTTTTCTCATTGCACTTCTTCTCCTTCTTCTTCTACTTATTTTTCTTCTTCTTCTTCTTCTTCTACTTCTTCTTTTCTATTCTTCTTCTCCTTCTTCTTGTTCTTCCTATTCTCCTTCTTCATCATCATCTTATTCTTTTACCTCGTCTTTTTCTTCGTCTTTTTCTTCTGTTGCTTCTACTTCTTCATCATCATCATCTTCTTCTTCAGCTTCTTTTTCATCTTTTCATCTTCTTTTTCTTCTTCTTCTTAATCTTTTTTGTCTTCTTCTTCTTCTTCATCATCATCATCATCATCTTCTTCTTCTTCTTCTACTTCTTCTTCTTCTTTCTCTTCTTCGCCTTCCTCTTCTTCATCTTCTTCTTCTTCTTCTTCTTCTTCTTCTTTGTTCTTTTTCTTCTTCTTCTTTTTTTCATCTTCTTTCTACTTCTTCTTCGTCAAACTCTTCTTCTTCTTCGTCATCTACTTCTTCTTCTTCTTCTTCTTCTTTATCTTCTCCTTCTCCTTCTTCTCCTTCTTCATCATCATCATTGCCTTCTCTTTCTTCTCTTTCTCTTTCTTCTTTGACTTTTTCTCATTGCACTTCTTCTCCTTCTTCTTCTACATATTTTTCTTCTTCTTCTTCTTCTTCTACTTCTTCTTTTCTATTCTTCTTCTATTTATTCTTCTTCTCCTTCTTCTTTTTCTTCCTATTCTCCTTCTTCATCATCATCTTATTCTTTTACCTCCTCTTTTTCTTCGTCTTTTTCTTCTGTTGCTTCTACTTCTTCTTCTACTTCTTCATCATCATCATCTTCTTCTTCAGCTTCTTTTTCATCTTTTCATCTTCTTTTTCTTCTTCTTCTTAATCTTTTTTGTCTTCTTCTTTTTCTTCATCATCATCATCATCATCTTCTTCTTCTTCTTCTCCTTCTTCTTCTTCTTTCTCT
>JAIUJO010002004.1:27500-35000 GCA_023846275.1 Vanilla planifolia
TGCCAGACTGTGGTGGAGTTCTCGACATTGGCTTCAATTTTAAGCTGACCAATGAAAGACATCTCCTGGGAAGAATTCACAGAAGAATTTGAGCAATGGTATATGCCCCTTTAATTCAAAGCCAAAATGAGGGAGGAGTTGAATAATCTTAGGTAAGGTAATATGTCAATTACCATGTATGAAACAAAATTCTCCATCTAACTAAATATGTGCCTCATTTAGTAACACCCAAAGAACAACAATGTTACATGTTTCGACGAGGCCTACTGGACGAAATTTAGGCAATTTTAGTAGCAGTCCGATCAACAAACTATGTGGAGTTACTGGAGCATGCCCACACGATTGAGTTGGAACTCAATTTGTTGGCTGTTAATAAAGAAGAAGAGAAGAAAAGATTTGATTCTTTAGAGTCTCAATTTAGATTCACAGGAAATAGGGATAGTCTTAGTTTTTCAAGAGGAGAACTTCTGCTTATTCAAGATCTACAAGATTCAAACCATATGAATAGAGCACTACTAGAGTTAGTTTGAGTTCAAGTAGAACGAGTGATGTAGGAAATGTGAAAAATGGCATAAAAGAGAATGTAGATCAGAGTCTATTAGACCAATCAGATGCTTCCTATGCAAAGCAACAGGACATATTGCTAGAGATTGCCCAAACTTTTTAAAATTTAAAATTATCACTATTTCAACTAGTGGACATAGGGATGATGCAAGTGGAGGTAGAGGCCACGGATCTACAATGACTTCAGGTGCTAAGGTTAGAGGAGGAGCGACAAGAAGGGGAGGTTAGACGCTTACTTATTCGATCACTTAGCAAGATGCTCTGCAGTCTACTGACATCATTACAGGTATGCTAGTGTTGCACAAATTACCTTATTTTGTACTCTTTGATTTTGGAGCCTCACATTCTTTTATATCCACTGACATCATTATAGGTATACTAGAGTTATACAAATTACCTGTTTTTGTACTCTTTGATTGTGGAGCCTCAAATTCTTTTATATCCACTAATGCATCAAGGAAAATAAATATCTTATTACACACCATGAAAGATCTATTAGTAGTAAAATGCCAGATGGAAATAGTATCATTGTAAAAAAGTTTATTGTAGATGAGATAGGCATCAGAGGAAAGAAATTCTTAGTATTTCTACAAATCCTACTTTTGATGGAATTTGACATAATTCTTGGGATGGATTAGGTGGTTGAGCATAAAGTAAAAATAGATTGCTATGAAAAGAGGATTGAAATCCTAATCCTTGGAAAGATAAATTAGTCTATTTTGGCCTAGGGAGAAAAATCCCTACCACAGTTATGCTCAAAGCCTGAAAGCTACTTAAGAAAGGATTTGAAGGATATTTGGTATCCATTGTGGAACTGGATAGATAATTTTGTCAACCCTCAAAAGTATCAATAGTTAAAGAATATTTGGATGTTCTCTTGAGGAATTATAAGGATTGTCCTGGAATAGGGAAATTAAATTTGAAATTCATTGATTCCCGGTGCCAAGCCAATTTCAAAATCTCCCAATCATATGGCACCTGTTGAACTACAAGAAATCAAAATACAACTACAACAATTATTGGACAAAGGATTTATTAGGCCAAGTGTGTCCCCATGGGGGGACTTATCTTATTTATGAAAAAGAAAGACTATAGTCTCCATATGTGTGTTGATTATCGAGAAATCAATAAAATCACTATCAAGAACAAATATTCTTTGCCACAGATTGATGAGTTATTTGATCAGTTACATGAAGTAGTTGTATTTTCCAAAATTGATCTGCGATCTGGATATCATCAATTAAAAATCAAGCAAGAAGATGTTCCGAAGATAGCTTTCAGAAAGAGGTATGGACACTATGAATTCTTAGTACTACACTTTGGGCTGACAAATGCACCAACAACCTTAAAGGATTTAATGAATCGAGTGTTCAAGAAATATTTGGATCACTTTATTATTTTCTTAATGATGATATCCTAATTTATTCCAAGTCTTTGCAAGAACATCATACACATTTGCATTTAACATTTCGGACTTTGAGAGGAAACCAATTATATGTCGAATTGTTGAAATGTGAGTTTTGGTTATCTAAAGTAATTTTCTTAAGACATGTTGTCTGTGCAGAAGGCATCTCTATAGATCCACAAAAGTTTTTGGCTACCATAGATTGGCCAAGACCCACAACCGTGACTGAGATAAGAAGCTTCTTGGGATTGGCCAGATATTATAGGAAGTTTGTCAAGGGTTTTTCTCAGATTGTCGCACCATTAATCAATTTAACATGGAAGACAATAAAATTTGAATGGGAAGCAACATGTGTGAATAGCTTCCAAATACTGAAAGAGAAATTAACTATAGCTCCAATTCTAATAGTGCTAGAAGGCACAAAGGGTTATCAGATATACAGTGAGGCCTTATTGCAAGGGCTAGGCAATGTATTGATGCAACATCACAAGGTAATTGCCTTTGCATCTAGATAGCTTAAATCTCATGAAAAGAATTATCTAGTAGCTATAATTTTTGTCCTAAAATTTTGGAAACATTACTTATATAGAGTTAAATGTATGATATTTACTGATCATCAGAGCTTAAAATATAACTTCACTCAAAAAGAATTAAATTTTAGGCAAAGAAGATGGTTGGAATTTATTAAAGATTATGATCGAGATAGACTACTGTGGATTGAGGCCTATAGGGGACTACGTACTTGTTCACCTTGGTATCAGAATTTTTCTCTATGTTGGCACGTAAGTATGAGACTCAGGCATTACTCGGCTTTAGATTCACCTCAACTGGCCCCAATATTTCGCACATTTTATATGCTGATGATGTTATTATCTATGCACTTGGTTTACATAAGTTTATGTCTACTATTAAGAAGATGCTCCATAAGTTCAATAAGCTCAATGGGCTCAATGTTAATCATTAGAAATCTAGAATTTTCTTCAGTAGAGGTATGAAGAAGAGAAGGATGATGCTTGTGTCCTCTATGCTTGGTATCCCAAGGGGAAACACACTCTCTTATTTAGGTATTCTTATTTCATTTAGGTTGTCTAAGAAAGTGGATTTCAATTTTTTGATTTAGAGAATTGAGTATCAGGTTGCTAAATGATGGGTGTGCCCCCTCTCCTTGGCTGGTAGGATCCTATTGATCAAGGTGTATTGGAGTCGTTCCCTAATTTTGTGATGAGCCATTTTGTGGTTCCATGTGGGGGCAGAGCAGATGGAGCAGTTGATGAGGAGATTCTTATGGTGTGGCATGAGAATGGCTCTTGCTATCCATTATGTAGATTGGGACACTGTCACGCTCCCAAAGGACATGGGGGGGCCTTGGCTTACTTGATCTCAACATCTGGCATCATGTATTGTTCATGAAGCATTGCAAGAGACTTTTACACCATGAGAACATCCTTTGGGTAGATATCATGAAGACAAAGTATCCTTTGGGCAAAAACCCCTGCAAGGTCCTTAAGAGTGCCTCTCATGTAAGTAGGCTTTTGCTGGAGGCCTTCCCAGACGCTCTGAGGAGTTTCATTTGGAGGATGGTGGATGGAATGTGCATTGATTTCTATGAAGATAATTGGTTGGGATTCCTAGCAATAAAATGGTGGCCCACGTTTATTGACATGGAGGCCTCATGGCCAAAGTACGTGGGGGAGTGCATACTAGGGCTGAGGAAGTGGGACAGGGATTCCATTACTTGCTGAGCAAACCCCTTGTTAGAGGACAGAGTCCTGCACTTGCCATGGGGTCACAATTGTGGGAATGATGAGCTTCTTCAAGTGCACACCAAATCCCCTAAGGTCTCTTCTACCAAGTTCTATCAGGCTCTCATCACCTCTAGGAAAGCTGATAATGCTCGACCTACTCCAACGTCTGGTGATCACCTTGCTTGCATATGGAAGCTGAAAGTAATGCCCTGGGTCCATACTTTCCTTTGGCAAGTGGCTAGAAATCTTATTCTTACGACAGATTGGCTCACAAGAACACATTTGACTGATTGTAGCAATTGTAGTTGGGGCTGTGATGTGGTTGAAACACTACAACACATGTTGTGGGACTGTGCTGTGACAGCAATATCTGGGAGGACCATGTGTTGTGCGCCTCTACTGAGGCATTGGGCATCTGCTGCAGTGTGTGCACTTGAGCGTGCATTGGATTCCGCTTTCTGGAGCGCTTCTCTTCCGTGCCGCACAGCCTGACACGATGCACGGTATCTCCACCGCTTATTTGGCCATTATGACCTCTACTTTATTCCATATTTGGGAGAATAGAAACCGTTGGGTGCATAGAGAGACCACCCTCAGTAATATCATGCTAATTCAAAGGATCAAATTGGAAAGCACTACCACTATAAAGCTTATTAATCCTCATCCTTCTATATACAACAAGAAGTTCAACCCCTTGGGGCCCCTGTAACCAGTATTTGGCTTCCCCCTCCAATGGGTTGGATTATGATCAATTGTGATGCTGTGGTGAAGAATGAGATTGCTCATATCGGCCTTATTGTCTTTGACAATCAGGGGAGGCCCATGCACATTGTAGGGAAAGGATTCATTTTGTAAGCAAGTGACACTTCTGAGCTTCAGGCTATCATGGATGCCATGGTGTTTATCATGACAAAACTCAAGGATTACTCTACTGTTGAGATCCAGACTGACTCTACCTATGCAGTACACGAGGGGATGCAATGGGTTGGCTGTCGTTTGGAGGGTGGAATTATTTTTAATGCTCTTTATTATGTGAGGAATTTGTCAGCTTTTTGCCTCATGCATGTTCTGAAGGAAGGCAATGCCCCTGTAGATTGGGTCGTAAAAAAAGGCATGTTTATCTAATATGGTATGGGAAAGGGGAATGCACCTGCCCAAGCCTTTACTTAAGCTCCTATTAGCTGACTTTGTATTTACACCACCGTAGTGGGCTCCCTTTTGTAGGCTTTAGCCACTTTTGAATCAAAGAAATCACATATCATCCAAGTAAAGCAAATGTGGTGACAGATGCTCTCAGTAGGAAAGCTAATGTTAATATCTAATTAACTATCCAAGAAGAAAAGCAATTGACCTTTGAGATGGACAAGTTACAACTAAAATCCAAAATACGATAAAATATAACGTTACTGGCTCACCTATCTGTAAGGCTAGATTGATTGTTGTCTATTAAAGAAGACCAGGCTAAAGGCCCAAAACCATAAAAGATAATCCAAAGGGTCCACAAAGGATGAGAATCTAAATTTAAATTAGACCAGGATAGTATACTCTTATTCTAAGATAGACTATGTATACCAAGGTATCAGCAACTCAGAGAATTACTATTAATAGAAGCTCACAACTCTCACTATTCCATCCATCCAGGAAGGAATAAAATATATCAAGAGCTAAGACAATAATACTGGTAGTTAGGTTTGAAGAAAGATATGACTAATTGGGTTCAAAGGTGTTTAATTTTCTAGCAAGTCAAAGGAGAGTAACAAAAGCATGAAGGATTACTACAGTCATTGTTGGTACCATAATAGAAATGGAAGAATTTGTAATGGATTTTGTAGTTGGATTACCAAGATCACCTGTAAGTTATGATGCAATTTGGGTAATTATGGATAGGCTAACAAAAACTACTCATTTTCTTACTATAAAGATGACTTATTCTATTATAAACTTAGCTTAAGAATATGCAAAGTAAATTATCAAGTTGTATGGGATATCAAAAATTGCTATCTCTAATAGAGATCCTAAATATACTTCTCACTATTGGAAGAGTATACATAAAATTATTTGTACAAGGTTAAGGTTCAGTATAGCTTTCCATTCTCAAATAGATGGTTAATCAGAAAGAACTATCAAAACCTTGGAAGATTTATTACGACTTTGTATTTTAGATTTTGGAGGAGATTGGGAAAGTCACCTGCCTCTGGTAGAATTTTCTTATAATAATAGTTATCAGACCAGAATCAGAATGGTTCCATGTGAATCATTTTATGGTAGAAAACATCAATCACCTCTATGCTGGAGTTAAGGGAAGGAAAAATGTTTACCTGGTTAATTACTGTGGATTTATCTACTAAGATCTATAAAAAATCTCATTAGTGCTTACATCACAGGTCATGCATTCCATGTATCCACTACACCGAGAGCTATGAAAGTTGCTAATAAAGTAGAGACATTTTCATCAGATGTTCGAGAGAGGGGAGGTTTTGGTGTGAGTAAACTTTTAAAAATATTTTTTGTTTATATTTTGTGATTTTAGGTCACTATGCAATAAATTAGTTCAGTTCCATGATTTTTTTTTGAAATAGGTTCGAATAGAAGTTAGAAATGTCGGGTCCTCACCGTACGTTTTTGTTCCTTGTCCTCACTCGATGTTGTAACAGAAAAAAGTCTCTGATGTTTTCTTTATCTAGTGGTGCTTGTTTGAGGTGCGGGGCTTCACAATTTCCTTCTTCTTCTTCTTTTAATTCTTCTTCTTCTTTTCCTTATTCTTCTTCTTCTTCCTCTTCTTCTTCTTCTTCTTCTTCTTCCTCCTCTTCTTTATCATCTTCTTCTTCTTCTTTGTCCTCATCTTCTTCTTCTTCTTATTCTTCTTCTTCTTCTTCTTCTGCTTCTTCTACTTCTACTTCTTTTTTTCCTTCTTCTTCTTCCACTTACTCTTCTTCTTCTTCTTCTTCTACTTCCTCTTCTTCTTCTTCTTCTTCTTCTTCTCTTCTTCTTCTTCTTCTTCATCCTCTTCATCATCTTCTTCTTCTTCTTTCTCTTCTTCTTCTTCTTCTTTCTCTTCTACTTCTTCTTCTTCCTCTTCTTCTTCTTCTTCTTCTTCTTCCTCTTCTTCATCTTCTTCTTTTTCTTCTTCTTCTTCCTCCTCTTCTTCTTCTTCTTCATCTTCTTCTTCTTCTTCTTCATCTTCTTTTTCTTCTTCTTCTACTTCTTCTTCTTCTCCTTCCTCATCATCAACATCTTCTTCTTCTTATTCCTATTCTTGTTCTTGTTCTTCTTCTTCTTCTTCCACTTCTACTTTTTCCTCTTCTCCATCATCATCTTCTTCTTTTTCTTCTTCTTTTCTTTCTTCTTCTACTTCTTCTTCTTCTTCCCTCCACCTCTACTTCTTCTTCTTCTTCCTCTTCTTCCTCTTCTTCTTTTTCTTCTTCTTATTCTTCTTCTTATTCTTCTTCTTCTTCTTCTTCCTCCTCCTCCTCTTCAACTTCATCATCATCATCTTCTTCTTCTACTTCTTCATATTCTTCTTCTCCTTCTCCTTCTTCTTCTTCTTCTTCCTCTTCTTCTTCTTCTTCTTCTTCTTCTTCCTCTTCTTCTTCTTCATCTTCTTCCACTTTTTAATCTTCTTCTTCCTCTTCTTCCACTTCTTCTCCTCGTTCTTCTGCTTCCTCCTATTCTTCATCCTCTTCCTTTACTTTCTCTTCTTCTTCTTCTTCTTCTTCTTTTTCTTCTGCTTCCTCTTATTCTTCCTCTTCTTCTGCTTCTTATTCTACTTCTTTTTCTTCTTCCTTT
>JAIUJO010000649.1:0-2500 GCA_023846275.1 Vanilla planifolia
TTCCTGTTCTTCATATACATCTTCTACTTCTCCTCCTCCATTTTCTTCTTTTGTATTTTCTCTTCTTAATTGCCTACTTTTTCTTCTTGTCCTTCTTTTTCTCTTTCTAATTTTTCAACTTCTCCTCCCTCTTCTTCTTCTTCTCTGTCTTCTTCGACTTCTTCGACTTCCTCTTCTTCTTTTACTACTTCTTCTCTTCCTCTTCTCCTTCTCCTTCTTCTTCTTCTTCCCCATCTTCTTCTTCTCGTTCTTCTTCTTCTTCTTCTTCTTCTTCTTCCTCTTCTTCTTCTTCTTCTTCTTCTTTTCCTTCTTTTTCTTCTTCTTCTCCTTCTCCTCCTCCACCTTCTTCTTCTTCTCTCCTTCTTCTTCTTCTTCTCTACCTTCTTCTTCTCCATCATCTTCTTCTTCTTATCCTTCTTCTGTTCCTTCTTCTTCTTCTTCAACTTCTTCATCTTCTTCTTCTTTTCATCTTCTTCTTCCTCTTCTTCTTCTTTTCTTCTTCTTCCATTTCTACAACATCTTCTTCTTCTTATTCATCTTCATCTTTTTCTTTTGTCTCTTCTTCCTCTTTTTCTAGTTCTTCTTCTTCTTCTTCTTCTTCCTTTTCATTTTCCTCTACTTCTTCTCCTTTTACTTTTTCTCCTACCTCTTTTTCTTCTTCTTCCTCTTCTTTGTCTTCTTGTTCTTCTTCTTCTTCTTCTACTTCTTCTTCTTCCTCTTCTTCTTCTTCTTCTTCTTTTTCTTCTTCTTCTTCTTCTTCTCCTTCTTCTTCTTCTTCTTCTTTTTCTTCTTCTTCTTCTCTTTCTTCTTCTTCTTTTTCTTCTTCTTCTTCCTTCTTCTTTTTCTTCTTCTTCTTCTTCTCCATCTTCTTCTTCTCCTTTTTTTCTTCAACTTCTTCCTCTTCTCCTTCTTCTTTTTGTTCTTCTTCTCCTTCTTCTCCTTCTTCTTCTTCTTCTTCTTCTTCTTCTACTTCTCCTTCCTCTTCTCCTTCTTCTTCTTCTTGTACTACTTCAACTTCTTCCACTTCTTCTTATTCATCTTCTTTTCTTCTTCTTTTTCTTCTTCTTCTTCTTCTTGTTCCTCTTCCTCTTCTTCTTCTTCTCCTTCTTCTTGGTCTCCTTCTACTTATTCTACTTCTTCTTCTTCTTCTTCTTTTTCCTTGTCATCTTCTTTTTCTCCTTCCATTCCCTCTACTTCGTCTTCCACTTCTTCTTCTCCTTCATCTTATCCTTCCTCTTCCAGTTTGTGCTCTTCTTCTATTCTTCTTCTTCTTGTTGTTCTTCTTCTTCTACTTCTCTGCCTTCTTCTTCTTCTTCTCCTCCTTCATCTTCTTGTTCTGTTCTTCTCCTTTGTAATCTTCTTCTTCTTTTTCTTCTTCCTCTTCGACTTCTTCTTCTTGTTCTACATCATATTTTTCTATTTCGACTTCTTCAACTTCTTCTTCATTATCATCTTCTTCTTCTTCTTCTCCTTCTTCTTCTTCTTTTTCTTCTTCTTCTTCTTCTATTTCTTCTTCTTCTTCTATTTCTTCTTCTTCTTCTTCTTCTTCTTCGTCGTCTTCTTCACCTTCATCTTCTTCTTCTACTTCTACTTGCCCTTCTTCTTTTCTTCTTCACTTTCTCCTTCTTTTTCTTCTTCTTTTTCTTCATTCTTCTTCATCATCATCAAATTCTTCTTCTCCATCTTCTACTTCTCCTTCTTCTTCTTCTCCTACTCCTTAAACATCTTATTGTATTTGTTGTCCTTCTTCTCTTTCTTCTTCTTCTGCTACTTCTTCTTCTTCTTCTTCTTCTTCTTCTTATTCTTCTTCTGTTTCTCCTTCTTCTTCCTTCTTCTTCTTCTTCTTCTTCTTCTTCTTCATTTTCTTCTTCTCCCTCGTCTTCTTCTTATTATTTTTCTTCTTCTTGAGCTTCCTGTTCTTCTTCTTCTTCTTCTTCATCGTCATCTACTTCTTCTTAATCTTCTTCTTCTTCTTCTTCTTCTTCTTCTTCTTCTTTTGCTTCTACTTCTTCAACATCTACTTCTTCTTCTTCTTCTTCTTCTTCTTTTCCTTTTTGTTCTTCTCCTCCATTTTCTCCCTTTCCTTCTTCTCCTTCATCAACTTTTTCTTCTTCTTATTCTTCTTCATGTTCTTCATCTCCTTCTTCTTCTTCTTCATCTTCTTCTACTTCTTCTTCTCCTTCTTTTTCATCTTCTTCTTCTCTTTCTATTTCTTCTTCTTCTTCTTCTTCTTCTTTTCCTCCTTCTTCTTCTTCATCTTTTCTTCTTCTTCTTTTTCTTCTTCTTCTTCTTCTTAGACTTTTTCTACTTCTTCTTGTTCTTGTTCTTCTTCTTCTTTTTCTTCTACTTCTCCTTCTTCTTCTTCTCCATCCTCTTCTTCTTCTTCTTCTTATTATTATTATTATTCTTCTTCTTCTAATTCCTCTTCCACTTCTTCTTCTTCTCCTTCTTCTTTGTATGCTTCCTCTTTTTCTTCTTCATTATCTTTCCTTTCTCCTTC
>JAIUJO010000649.1:7500-40000 GCA_023846275.1 Vanilla planifolia
TCTCCTTCTTCTTCTTCTCCATCCTCTTCTTCTTCTTCTTCTTCTTATTATTATTATTCTTCTTCTTCTAATTCCTCTTCCACTTCTTCTTCTTCTCCTTCTTCTTTTTATGCTTCCTCTTTTTCTTCTTCATTATCTTTCCTTTCTCCTTCTTCCTCTGTCTTCTTCTTCTTCTTCTTCTTCTTCACTTTCCTCATGTTCTTCCTCTTCTTATTCTTTCTCTTCCACTTGTTCTACTTGTTTTACTTCATCTTTTTCTTCTTCTTCTTCTTCTTCTTCTTTTTCTTACTCTTTCTTCTTCTTCTTCTTCTTCTTCTTTTCCTTCTCCTATTTTTTCGTATATTTCTTCTTCTTCTTGTTCTTCTTCTTCTTCTTCTTCTATTTCTTCTTCTCCTAATTCTTCTTCTTCTTCTTCTTCTTCTTCTACTTCTACTTCTTTGTCTCCTTCTTCAACTTCTCCTTCTTCTTCTTCATCATCTTCTTCTTCATCTTTTTCTTCTTCTTCTTCTTCCTCTTCTCCTTCTTCTTCTTCTCCATCTTCTTCTCTTTTTCCTTCTTCATCTTCTTCATCTTCTTCATCTTCTTTTTTTCTTTTTCTTCTTCTTCTTCTTTGTATTCTTTATCATCATCTTCTTCTTCTCCTTCTTTTTCTTCTTCTACTTCTTGTTCTTCTTCTTCTCCTTCTTATTCACCTCCTCCTTCATCTTCTCCTCCTTCTTCCTCTTCTTCTTCTTGTTCTTATTCTAGTTCTTCTTCTTGTTCTTCTTGTTCTTCATCTTCTTCTTCTTCTCCATCTTCTTCTCCCTCTTCTCCTTCTTCTTCTCCTTCTCCTTCTCCTCTTTTTCTTCTAATTCTTCTTCTTCTTCTTCATCTTCTTCTTTTGCTTAATCTCCCTCTTCCTCTTCTTCTTCAACTTCTTCTTCTTTCTCTTCTCCCTCTTCTTCTTCTTCTCCTTCTTTTTCTCCTTCTTTTTCATCATCTTCTTCTTCTTCTTTTTCTACTTCTCTTCTTCTTCTTCTTCTTCACTTCATCTTTTTCTTCTTTATCATCTTCTTCATCTTATTCTTCTTCTTCTTCATCTTCCTCGTCTTCTTCATCTTCCTGTTCTTCTTATTCATCTTCTACTTCTCCTCCTCCTTTTTCTTCTTTTGTATTTTCTCTTTCTAAATTGCCTCCTTTTTCTTCTTCTCCCTCCTTTTCTCTTTCTAATTCTTCAACTTCTTCTTCTCCTTCTTCTTCTTCTCCTTCTTCTTCTTCTTCTCCATCTTCTTTGTCTTCTTCGACTTCCTCTTCTTCTTTTACTGCTTCTTCTCTTCCTCTTCTCCTTCTCCTTCTTCTTCTTCTTCTTCCCCATCTTCTTCTTCTCGTTCTTCTTCTTCTTCTTCTTCTCCTTCTTCTTCATCTTCTTTTTCCTCTTCTTCTTCTACTTCTTCTTTTCCTTCTTCTTCTTCTTCTTCTTTTTCTTTTCTTCTTCTCCTTCTCCTCCTCCTCCTTCTTCTCTTCTTCATCTTCTTCTTCTCAATCATCTTCTTCTTCTTATCCTTCTTCTATTCCTTCTACATTTTCTTCTTCTTCAACTTCTTCATCATCTTTTTCTTCTTCTTCTTCTTCTTCTTCTTCTTTCTCTTCTTCTTTCCTTCTTCTTCCATTTCTACTTTATCCACTTCTTTTCTTCTTTAGCATCTTCTTCTTCATCTTCTTCTTTTTCTTCTTCATCTTTTTCTTCTGCCTCTTCTTCCTCTTATTCTACTTCTTCTTCTTCTTCTTCCATTTCATTTTCCTCTACTTCTTCTCCTTTTACTTTTTCTCCTTCCTATTTTTCCTCTTCTTCCTCTTCGTCGTCTTCTCCTTCTTTTTCATCTTCTTCTTCTTCATCTTCTACTTCTTTTTCGTCTTTTTCTTCATTCTCTTCTTCTTGCTCTTCTTCTTCTCCTCCTCCTTCTCCTTCTCCTTCTTCTTCTTCTTCTTCTTCTCCTCCTCCTCCTTCTTCTTCTTCTCCTTCTTCTTCTTCTTCCTTCTTCTTCTTATTCTTTTTCTTCTTCTTCTTCTTCTTCTTCTTCTTCTTCTCCTTTTCTTCTTCTACTTCTTCCACTTCTCCTTCTTCTTTTTCTTCTTCTTTTTCTCCTTCTCCTTCTTGTTCTTCTTCTTCTTCTTCTTTTTCTTCTTCTTCTTCTCCTTCTTCTTCTTATACTCCTTCAACTTCTTCCACTTCTTCTTTTTCTTCTTCTTTCTCTTCTTCTTCTTCTTCCTATTCTTCTTTTTCTTGTTCTTCTTCTTCTTCCTCTTCCTCTTCTTCTTCTTCCCCTTCTTCTTTGTCTCCTTTTTCCACTTCTTCTTCTTCTTCTTCTTCTCCTCCTTCTTCTTCTTCTTCTCCTTCTTCTTCGTAATTTTCTTCTTCTTCTTCTCCCTCGTCTTCTTCTTATTATTTTTCTTCTTCTTCAAATTCTTGTTCTTCTTCTCCTTCTTCATCATCATCTTCTTCTTCTTAATCTTCTACTTCTTCTTTTTCTTTTTCTTTTTCTTCTTCTTCTTCTTCTTCTTTATCTTCCTCTTCTTCTTCTTCTTCTTTTTCTTGCTCTTCCTTTTCTTCTTCATCATCTTCTTCTTCTTCATCTTTTTCCTTCTTCTTTCGTCTTTTTCTCCTTATTCTTCTTATTGTTCTTTTTCTTCTTCTTCTTCTTCTTCTTCTTCTTCTTCTTCTGTTTTCTCTTTGTCTTCTTCTTGTTCCTCCTCTTCTCTTTCTTCTTCTTCTTCTTCATTGTCTCCTTCTCCCGCTTCTCATTCTTACTCTTCTTTTTCGTCATCTTCTTCGTCTTCTTCTTCCTCTGCTTCATCTTCTTCTTTTTCTTCTTCTTCTTCTTCTTCTTCCCCTTCTTCTTCTTCTTCTTCTTCTTCTTCTACTACTTCTTCTCCTTCCTCTCCTTCTTTTTCTTCTTCTTCTTCTTCCTTGTCTTCTTCTCCTTTATCTTCTTCTTTATCTTCTTCTTTTTCTTCTTCATCTTCTTCTTTGTCATCATCATCATCTTCTTCTTATTATTCTTCTTCTTCTTCTTCTTCTCCTTCTCCTTCTTCTCCTTCTTTTTATTCTTCTTCTTCTTCTTCTTGTCCTTGTTCTTCTTCTTCTTCTTCTTCATCTTCTTTTGCTTCTTCTTCTTCTACTTCTTCATCTTCTTCTTTTTCTTCTTCTTCTTCTTCTTTTTGTTGTTCTACTATTTTTTCTTCATCTTCTTCTTCCTCTACTTCTTCTTCTTCTTCTTCTTCTTCTCCTTTTTCATCCTTTTTCTTCTTCTACTACTTCTCCTTCTTCGTCATCACAATCTTCTTCTTCTTCTTCTTCATATTTTTTTTTGTTCTTTTTCACCTTGTTCTTCTTGTTTTATTTTTTTCTTCTTCTTCTCCATCTTCCTCTTCTCCGTCTTGTTCTCCATCTTCCTCTTAACATTCTAATTCTTCTCCTTCTCTTTCTTCTTCTTAATCTTCTTCTTCTTCTCCTTCTCCTACTCCTGCTTCTTCTCCTTCATACTCTCCTTCTAAATCTTCTTCTTCTCTATCTTCCTCTTCCACTTCTTCTTCTTCTCCTTCTCCTTCTTCCTCTTCTTCTTCTTTGACTTCTTTAACATCTTCTTCTTCATCATCTTTTTCTTCTTCTTCAACTTCATCTTCTTCTTATTCTACTTCCTCTAGTTATTCTTCATCCTTCTTCTTCTTCTTCTTCTTCTTCTTACTTATTCTTCTTCTTCTGCTTCTTTTTTGTCTCCTTCTTCATTTTCTTTTTCTTCTTCTTCTTCTTCTTCTTTTCTTCTTTTTCTTCTTCTTGTTCTTCCTCTCCTTCTTTTTCTTCTACTTCATCTTCATGATTATAATCTTCTTCCTCTTCTACTTCTTCTTCTACTACTACTTTTTGTTGTTCTTCGTTTTCTGCTTCTTCTTCTTTTTCCTTTTCTTGTTCTTCTTCTTCTCCATCTTGTTCTTCTTCTCCTTCTCCTTCTCCTTCTCGTCCTTCTTCTTCTTCTTCTTCCTCTTATTCTTCTTCTTCGTCTTCTTTGTCCTCTTCTTCTTTTCCTTCTTCCTCTCCTTCTTCACTTCTCCCTTCTTCTTCTTCTTCTTCTTCTTCCCCTCCTCCTCCTCCTTTTTCTTCTTCTTCTTCCATCATCTTCTTCTTCTACTTCTTCGTTGTATTCTTCTTGTTCTTCTTCATTTAATTCTTCTCCTTTTTCTTTTTCTGCTTCTCCTTCTTCGCGTTCACCTTCTCTTTCATCTTGTAATTCTTCTTCACCTTCTTCACCTTCTTCTTCTTCTTCTACTACTCCGTTCTTCTTTTCTTCTTCTTCTTCCTTTTCTCCATCTTCTTCTTCTTTTTCTTCATCTATTTCATCTTCTTCTTCTTATTCTTCTTTGTATTTTTCCTTCTTGTTCTTCTCCTTCTTCTTCTTCTTTTTAATCTTTGTCTTCTTCCACTTCATCTTCTTTTTTTTCTTGTTCCTCTTTTTCTTCTTCAACTTCTTCTTCTATGTCTTCTTTCTCTTCTTCTTCTTCTTCTTCATCATCTTCTTCTTCTTCTTCTTCTTCTTCTTTCTCCTTCTCTTCTTCTTCTGCTCCTCCTTGTTCTTCTCCTTCCCCTTCTCTTTCTTCTTCTTTTTCTTCTTTTTCTTCCTCTTTCTCTTCTTCTTCTTCTTCTCCTTTATCTTTTTTTGTTGTTCACTTTCGACATCTTCTCCTTCCACTTCTACTTGTTCTTCTTCTTTTTCTCCTTCTTCTTCTTCTTCTTCTTCTTTTCTTCTTGTTCTTCTTCTTTATCTCTTTCTTCTTTTTCTTCCTCTTCTTCTTCCCCTTTCGTCTTCTACATCTTCCTCTCCCTTTTTTTATCTCCTTCCAAATTTTCTTCTTTTTCTCCTTCGTCGTCTTCCCCTTCATCTTCTTCTTCTTCTTCCTCCTCTTCCCCTTCCTTTATTTCTTCAATTTGTACTTCTTATTCTTCTTCTTCTTATTCTGCCTCGTCTTCTTCTTCTTCTTCTTTTTTCTTCTTCTTCCACTTCTTCTTCTTCTTCTTCTTCTTCTTCTACTTCTTGTTTTTCTTCTTCCACTTCTTGTTCTTCTTCTTCTTCTTCTTCTTCTTCTTTTCCTTCTTCTTCTTCTTCTTCTTCCTTCTTCTTCTTCTTCTTTATGTTCTTGAACTTATTCTTTTTCTACTTCTTCTTATACGTCTTCTTCTTTTTTTTCTTCTTCTTCTTCTCCTTTTCCTTCTTCTTCCTTCTTTTTCTTCTCTTTTTCCTTCTTCTTCCAGTTCTTCTTCTTCTTCTAAGATTTCTTCTATTTCTTCCTCTTCTATTTCTTCTTCTTCTACTTCTTCTTGTTCTTCTGCTCCTGCTTCTTCTCATTCTTCTTCTTCTTCATTGTCTTCTTCCTCTTCTTCTTCTACTTCTTCTGCTTCTTCTTCTACAACTTCTTCTTTCTTCTTCTTCTTCTTCTTCTTCTTCTTCTACTTCTTCCTTTTCTTCTTCTTCTTCTTCTTCTTTTTCTTCTTATTCTTCCTCTTCTTTGGCTTCTTCTTCTTCTTCTTCTTTTCTTCATCGTCTTCCTCTTTTTCTTCTTCTTCCTCTTCTTTTTCTTATTTTTTTTCTTTGTCTTCCTCAACTTTCGCTTCTTTTTTTTCATCTTCTTCTTGTACTTCTTCATCTTCATCTTCTTCTTCTTCTTTTGTGTTCTTTTTCTTCCTTTCAATCTTCTTCTTCTCCCTCTAATTCTACTCCCTCCCCTTCTCCTTCTTCTACTTCACCTTCATCTTCTCCTTCCTCTTCCGCATCGTCATCTTCTTTTTCTTCTTCTTCCGTCTTCTTCTTCTTCTTCTTCCTCCTCTTCTTCTTCTTCTAGTTCTTCTTCTTTTTCTTCTGATGCATCTTATTTTTCAACATTTTTTTCTCCTTCTTCTTCTCCTTCTTATTCTTCTTTTCAATCTTCTTCTTCTTTGTCGCCTTCCCCCTAGTCTTCTTCATTATCTTCTCCTTTTTCTTCTTCTTCTTCTTCTTCGCGTTCTTCATTTTCTACAGCTTCTTCATCTTCTTCTTCCTCTTCTTCTTTTACTTCTTCTTCTTCTTCTTCTACTACTACTACTTCTTTTTCTTCTTGTTCTTCTTCTTCTCCTCCTCCTCCTTTTCACCCTTCTTCTCCCTCTTCTTCTTCTTCTTCTTCTTCTTCTTCTTCCCCTTCATCTTCTTCTTGTTCTTCTAATTCCTCTTCTTCTTCTTTTTCTTGTTCATCTTCTTCTTCTTATTCTTCTTCTTTTTCTTCTTTCTCTTCTCATTCTTCTTGTTCCTCTTTTTCTCCATCTTCTTCTTCTCCATGTTCTTCTTCTACTTCTACTTCCACATCATCTTCTTCTCCATCTTCTTCTTCTACTTCTCTTTCTTCTTCTCTTCTTGTTCTTATTGTTCATCTTCTTCTTCTTCTTCCTCTCCTCCTCCTCCATCTTCTTCGTTATCCTCTCCTTCTAATTCTTATTCTCCTTTTTCTTCTTCTTCTTCTTCTCCTCCATCTTCGTCTTCTTCTTCTCGGTCTTCTTTTTCTCCTTCTTCTCTTGCTTCTCCTTCTCCTGTTTCTTTTTCTTCCTCTTCTTCTTGTTCTTTGACTTCTTTATCATCTTCTTTATCTTCTTCTTCTTCTTCATCTTCATCTTCTTCTACATCTTCTTCCTTCTTCTTCTTCTTCTCTATCTTCTTCTTCTTCTTCTTCTTCTTCTTCTTCTTCTTCTTCTTATTCTTCTACTTCTTCTCCTTCTTCTTCTTCTTCTTTTCCATCTTCTTCTTTTTCTTCTTCTTCTTCTTCACCATCTTCTTCATCTTCTTATTCTGCTTCTTCTTCTTCTTTTCTTCTTCTTTTTCTTCTTGTCCTTCTACTTCTTCTTCTTCTCCCTCTACTTCAACCTCTTCTAGTTTTTCTTCTTCTTTTTCTTCTTCTGCTTCGTCTTCTTCAACTTCTTCTTCTTTGTCATCCTCTTCTTTTTCTTCCTCTTCTTCTTCTTGTTCTTCTTCTTCTTCTTCTTCTTCTTCTTCCTTGTCAACTCCTTTTTCTCCTTCTACTTCTTCTCCTCCTCTCCTACTTCTTCTCCTTCGTCTTCCCCTTCCTCCTATACTTTTTCTTCTTCATCATCTTCTTCTTCTTCTTCCTCTTTTTCTTAATCTTTTCTTCATCTCTTCTTCCTTCTTCGTCTTCCTCTTCTTCTTCTTCCACTTCTTCCTTTTCTAATTCTTCTTTTCTTCTTCTTCTTCTTCTTCTTCTTCTTCTTAGTCTTCATATTCTTCTTCTTCTCCTCCTACTTCTTGTTCTTATTCTTCTGCTTCTTCTTCTTCTTCCTCCTCCTCTTCTTTATCTTCTTGTTTTTCTTTTTCTTCTTCTTCATCTTCTTCTTCTACTTCTTCATTATCTTCATTTTCTTGCTCTTCTTCTCCTCCTTGTTCTTCTTCTTCATTCTTCTTCTTCTTCTTCTTCTTCTTCTTCTCCTTCTCCTTCTTCTTTTTCTTTTTCTTCATCATGATCATCTTCTTCTTCTTAATCATCATCTTTATTTTCTTCTTCTTCATCATCTTGTTCTTGTTCTTGTTCTTGTTATTGTTCTTCTTTTTCCAATTCTTCTGCTTCTTCTCCTTCTTCTTCTTCTCCATGTTCTTCTTCTTTTTCATCATCTTCTTGTTCTTTTTCTTCTCCTTCTCTACGTTCTTCTTTTTTCTTCTTCTTCTTGTCCTTCATTTTTTCTTCTTCTTCTTCTTCTTCGTCATCATCTTCTTCTTCTTTTTACTACTTTTTTCTCTTCTTCTTCGTCGTCTTCTTTTTCATTTTCTTTTTCTTCTTCTTCTTCTTCTTTTCTACCTCTTCTTCTTCTTCTTCATCATCATCTTCATCATCGCCTTCTTCTTCTTCTTCTTCTTCTTTCTTGTTCTTCTTCTTTTTCTTCTTCTTCTTCTTCTTCTTCTTCCTCTCCTTGTTCATCTTCTCCTTCCCCTTCTTCTTCTTTTTCTATTTCTTCTACTACTTCTTCTTCTTCGTCTTCTTCACCTTCATCTTCTTCTTCTACTTCTACTTGCCCTTCTTCTTTTCTTCTTCTCTTTCTCCTTCTTTTTCTTCTCCTTTTTCTTCATTCTTCTTCACCATCATCATCTTCTTCTTCCCCATCTTCCACTTCTCCTTCTTCTTCTTCTCCTACTCCTTAAACATCTTATTGTATTTGTTGTCCTTCTTTTTCTTCTTCTTCTACTACTTCTTCTTCTTCTTCTTCTTCTTCTTCTGCTTCTTCTTGTACTTCTTCTTCTTCTTCTTGTTCTTCTTTTTCTTCTGCTTTCACTTCTTCTTCTTCATCATTTTATTCCTCTACTTCTTCTTCTTCTTCTTCTCCTTTTTCATCCATCTTCTTCTTCTTCTTCCTCTTTTTCATCATCATCATCATCATCATCTTCTTCTTCTTATTCTTCTTGTTCTTCTTCTTCTCGTTCTTCTTGTTCTTCTTTTTCTTCTTCTCCATCTTCTTCTACTTCTGCTTCTTCTTCTTCTTCTCCATCATCTTCTTTGCTTACTAATTCTTCTCCTTCCTCTTCTTCTTCTTCTTCTTCTTCTTCCTCCTCCTCTTCTTTTTCTTTTTCCTCTTCTTCTTCATCTTCTTCTTCTTCTTCTTATTCTTATTCTTCTTCTCCATCTCCTTCTTCTTCCTTCTTCTTCTTCTTCTTCATCTTCATCTTTTTCTTCTTCTTGTTGTTACTTCTTTTTCTACTACTTCTTCTCCTTTTCTACTTCTTCTTCTTCTTCTTCTTATTCTATTTCTTCTTCGTCTTCTTCTTCTTCTCCTCCTTCTTCTTCTTATTCTTCTACTTCTTCTTCTTCCTCCTCTTCTTTATCTTCTTCTTCTGTTCTTCTTCTTCATCATCTTCTTCTTCTTTTTCATCATCTTCATCTTCTTTTTCTTTTTCTTCTCATTCTCCTTCTTCTTCCTTCTTCTTCTTCTTCTTTTTATTCTTCTTCTTCGCTTTCTTCTTCTTCTTCTTCACTTTCTTTTTCTTCCTCTTCTTCTTCAACTTCTTCTTCTTCTTCTTCTTCTTCTTAATCTTGGTGCTTCTTTTTTCTCTTCTTCTTCGTCGTCTTATTTTTCATCTTCTTTTTATTCTTCTTCAATTTCGTTTCTTCCTCTTCTTCTTCTTCTTCATCATCATCTTCATCAGTACCTTCTTCTTCTTCTTCTTCTACTTCTTCCTTTTCTTTTTCTTATTCTTCTTCTACTTCTTCTTCTTCTTCTTCTTTTTCATCATCATCTTTTTCTACTTCTCCATCTTCTTCTTCTCCTATTTCTTCGTCTCCTTCTCCTTTTACTTCTACTTCTTCTTCTTCTTCTTCTTCGTCTGTTTCGTGTTCACCTTCTTCTTCTCCTTCAGCTTGCCCTTCTTCTTCTCTTTCTCCTTCTTCTTCCTCTTCTTCTTCTTGTTCTTCAATCTTGTTCATCATCATCATCTTTTTCTTCTCCATATTCTACTTCTCCTTCTTCTGCTTCTTCTCCTTCTTCCTTCTCCTTCTTCTTCTTCTTCTTCTTTTTCTTCTTCTACTACTACTACTCCTCCTCCTCATTCTCCTTCTTCTTCTTCTTCTTCTCCTTTGTCTTCTTTTTCTCCTTCTTCTTCTTCTTCTTCATTTTCTTCTTCTTCATCATCATCATCATCTTCTTCTTCTTCTTCTTCTTCTTCTTCCACTTCTCCTTCTCCCTCTCCTTCTTCTTCTTTTCCCCCTTCTTCTTCTTCTTCTTCTTCTCCTCCTCCTCCTCCTTCTTCTTCTTCTTTTTCTTCTTCTTCTTCCATCTTCTTCTTCTTCTTCTCCTTTGTCCTCTTCTACTTCTTCTTCTCTATTTTCTTCTTCTCCTTCTTCTTCTTCTTCTCCTTCTCCTTCTTCTCGTTCACCTTCTTTTTCTTCTTCTTATTTTTCAACATCTTCTTCATCATCATCATCATCATCATCTTCTTCTTCTTCTCCTTTTTCTTTTTCATCTTCTTCTTCTTTTTCTCTATCTTCTTCTTCCTCTTCTTCTTCTTCTTCTTTTTCTTTTTCTTCTACTACTACTTCTTCTTCTTCTTCTTCTTGTTCTTTATCTTTTTCTTCTTCCACTTCATCTTCTTATTTTTCTTACTATTCTTTTTCATCTTCAGCTTCTTCTTCTTGTTTGTCTTCTTCTTTTTCCTCTTCTTCTTCTTCTTCCTCTTTCAAACTTCTTCACCTCCTCCTTGATCTTCTCCTTCCTCTTCTTCTTTTTCATCCACTTCCTCCTTTTCTTCTTTTCCTTCTTCTTCTTCTCCTTTATCTTTTCTTCTTGTTCACTTTCGATATCTTCTCCTTCCTCTTCTTCTCCTTCTTCTTCCTCTTCCCCTTCTTCTTCTTCTTCTTCCTTTTCTTCTTCATCTCTTTCTTCTTTTTCTTCCTCTTTTCTTCCCCTTCTTCTTCTTCTACTTCTTCTACATCATCTTCTCCCTCTTTTTATTTCTTTCTAGTTTTTCTTCTTTTTCTCCTTGGTCGTCTTCCCCTTCCACAACTTCTTCTTCTTCTTTCTCTTCTCCTTCCACTATTTCTTCTTTTCTTCTTTTCTTCTTCTTCTTCATCAACTTCTTCCTCCTCATCCTCTACTTCTTCTTCTTCTTCTTCTTCCCCTTCTTCTTGTTCCTCTACTTCTTGTTTTTCTTCTTCCACTTTTTCTTCTTCTTCTTCTTCTTCATCATCTTCTTCTTCTTGTTCTTCTTGTTCCTTCTTCTTGTTCTTCTTCTTCTTCTTCTTCTGCTTCTTCTTCTAAGTCTTCTTCTTTTTCTTCTTCTTCTACTCCTTTTCTTCTTCTTCCTGTTTTACAACTTCTTCTTTTTATTTCTTCTTCTAATTCTTCTTCTTCTTCTTCTTCTTTTTCTTAGTTTTCTTCTATTTTTTCCGATTCTCTTTCTCCTTCTTCTTCTTCTCCTCCTCCTTCCCCTGTGTCTTCTCATTCTTATTCTTCTTCTTTGTCTTCTTCTTCTTCTTTTTCTTCATTTTCTACTTCTTCTTTCTTCTTCTTCTTCTTCTCCTACTTCTTCTTCTCCTCCTCCTTCCTCTCCTTCTTGTTCTTCTTTTTCCTCACCTTCTTCTTCTTGACCTTCTTCTTATTCCTCTTATTCTTCTTCTTCTTCTGCTTCTTCTTCTTCCTCTTCTTCTTCTTCTTCTTCTTGTTTTTCCTGTTCTTCATCTTCTTATTCTTCTACTTCTTCTTCAACATCCGCTTCTTCTTCTTTTTCTTCTTCTTCTTCTTCTTCTACCTATTCCTCTTCTTTTTTTTCCACTTCTTCTTTTTTTTCTTCTTCTTCTTCTTCATCTTCTTCTTCTCCCTCTACTTCTACTTCTTCCTCTTTTTCATCATCATCATCATCATCTTCTTCTTCTTCATTTTCTTTTTGTTCTTCTTGTTCTTCTTTTTCTTCTTCTTCTTCTTCTTCTCCATCTTCTTCTTCTTCTTCTTCTTGTCCATCTTCTTCTTCTCCTTCTAATTTTTCTCCTTCTCTTTCTTCTTTTTCTTCTTCTTCTAATTCATCTTCCTCTTCTTCTTCTTCTTCTTCTTCTCCTCCTCCTCCTCCTCCTCCTCCTACTTCTTCTACTTCATTCTCTCCTTCTAATTCTTCTTGTTGTTGTTGTTGTTCTTCTTCTTCTTCACCTCTATCTACTTCTTCTCCTTCTTCTTCTTCTACTTCACCTTCTTTCTCTTCTTCTTTTTCTTCGACGTCTTTATTATCTTCTTCTTCTACTTCTTCTTCATCTTCTTCTTCTTCTTCAACTTCATCTTCTTCTTATTCTTATTCTTCTGCTTCTTCTACATCTTCCTTTTCTTCTTCTTACTTATTTTTCTTCTTCTTTTTCTACTTCATCTACTTCCTTTTTTCTTCTTCTTGTTCTTTGTTTCCACTTCTTCTTCTTCTTGTTCTACTTCTTCTTCTTCTTCTTCTTCTTCTTCTACTTCATCTTCATCATCATCATCTTTTTCTTCTTCTACTTCTTCTTCTACTATTACTTTTTCTTGTTCTTCTTCATGTTTTTCTTTTTTTCTTATTATTATTATTATTATTATTCCTCTCTATCTACTTCTTCTCCTTGTTCTTATTCTCCTTCTCCTTCTCCTTCTTCTTCTTCTTCCTCCTCTTTGTCTTCTTGTTCTTCCATTCCTCCTCTCCATCTAATTCTCTTCCCCCTTCTTCTTCTTGTTCTTCTTCTTCCTCTTCTCCTCCACCTCCTTCTTTCTCTTTTCTTCATTCATTTTCTTCTTCTTCTTCTTCTTCTTTGCCCTCTTCTTCTCCTTCTTCTTTTTCATCTTCTTCTTCTTTTTCTCCTATTGCTTCTTCTTGTTCTTCTTCTTCTTCTTCTTCTTCTTCTTCTTCGCCTTTTTCTTCTACTTCTTCTTCTTCTTCCTCTTCTTGTTTATCTTTGTCTTCTTCCACTTCATCTTCTTCTTTTTCTTACTCTTCTTAATCTTCTTCATCTTCTTCTTCTTGTTTGTCTTCTTCTGCTTCTTCTTCTTTTACTTCTTCTTCTTCCTCTTCCTCTTCTTTTTCTCCTCCTCCTTGTTCTTCTCCTTCCTCTTCTTCTTCATCTTCTTCCTCTTCTTCTTTTCCTTCCAATTCCGCTTCTTCTTCTCCTTCTTCTTCTCCTCCTTTATCTTTTTCTTCTTGTTCACTTTTGACGTCTGCTCCTTCCTCTTCATCTTTTTCTACTTCTTCTTTTTCTTAATCTTCATCTCTTACTTCTTTTTCATCCTCTTCTTCCTCTTGTTATTCTTCTTCTTCTTCTACTGCTACTACATCTTCTTCTCCCTCTTTTTATCTCCTTCCAGTTTTTCTTCTTTTTCTCCATCGTAGTCTTCCCCTTCCTCTACTTCATCATCTTCTTCTTCTTATTCTTTTTCAACTTCTTCATGTTCTTCTCCTAAGTCTTCTTCTTATTTTTCTTCTTCCACTTCTTCTTCTTCTTCTTCTTCCTTCTTCTAGTTCTTCTTCTACTTCTTCTTCTTCTTCTTCACATTTTTCTTCATCTTCTTCTTCTAAGTCTTCTTCTTTTTCTTCTTCTTCTTCTCCTTCTTCTTCTTCTTCTTCTACTTCTTTTTCTTCTTTTTTTCTTCTTTGATTTCTTCTTCTTCTTCTTCTTCTTTAGTTTTCTTCTACTTCTTCTTCTTCTCTTTCTTCTTCTTCTTCTTGTTCTCCTTTTCCTGCTTCTTCTCATTCTTCTTTTTCTTCTTTGTGTTCTTCTTCTTCTTCTTCTTCTACTTCTACTTCTTCTTTCCTCTTCTTCTTCTTTTTCTTCTTCTGCTTCTTCTTCCTCCTCTTCTTCTTCTTCTTTTTGTTTTTTTTCTTTTTCTTCTTCTCATTCTTCTTCTTCTTCTTCAACTTTCGCTTCTTCTTCTTCTTCTTCTTATTCTTCTTCTTCCTCTACCTCTTCCTTTTCTTCCTCTTCTTCTTCTTTCTCTTCATCTTTTTCTTCTCCTTCTACTTCTACTTCTTCCTCTTCTAATTCTTCTCTTTCTCCTTCGTCTTCTCCTTCCTCTTCCACTTCTTCTTTTTCATCTTCTTCTTCTTCTTCCCTCTTCTTTTTCTTCTTCTTCCACCTCTTCTTCTTCTTCTAATTCTTCTTCTTTTTCATCATCATCTTCTTCTTCTTCTTCTTCTTCTACTTCTTCTTCTTCTTCTTCTTCTCCATCTTCTTTTTCTGTCTTCTTCTCCTTCCTCTTCTTTTCCTACTTATTCATTTTTTTCTTCTTCTTCTTCTTCTTCCTCATCTTCTTCCCCTTAGTCTTCTTCGTTATCTTCCTCTTTTTCTTCTTCTTCTTCTTCGTTTTCTTCGTCTTCTTCTTCTTCTTTTTCTTCTTCTTCTCCATCTTCTTCTTCTTCTTCTTATTGCTCTTCCTCTTCTTCTTCTACTACTTCGACATCTCATTCTTCTTCTTCATCTTCTTCTTCTTCTTCTCCTTCACATCCTTCTTCTTCCTCTTCTTCTTCCTCTTCTCCTTCTTCTTCATCTGCTTCTTCTTCTTCTTCTTCTTCATCATCATCTTCTTCTTCTTCTTCTTCTTCCTCTTGTTCTTCTTCTTCTTCTTCTTCCTCTAGTTCTTCTTCTTCTTCTTCTTCTTATTCTTCAACTTTTTCTACTTTTTCTTATCGTTCTTATCGTTCTTCTTTTTCTTCTTCTTCTTCTTCTCCATCTTCTTCTTCTTCTTCTTCTTCTCCATCATCTTCTTCTCCTTCTTCTTCTCCTTCTCTCTCTTCTTCTCTTCTTCTTATCATTATTCTTCTTCCTCTTCTTCTTAATCTACCTCTTCTTCTACTTCTTCTTCTCCTTCTTCTTCTTCTCTTCCACCTTCTTCTTGTCCTTCATCCTCTCCTAATAATTCTTCTCCTTCTTCGTCCACTTCTTTTCAATCTTCTACTTCACCTTCTTCTTCTTCTTCTTCTTCTTCGACTTCTTTGCCATTTTCTTCTTCTTCTTCTTGTTCATCTTCTTATTCATCATCATCATCTTCTTCTTCTTCTTCTTCTTACTTATTATTATTCTTCTTTTTCTTCTTCTTCTTCTTCTTTTCAACTTCTTCTTCTTCTTCTGCTTCTTTTACTTCTTCTTATTCTTCATCACCTTCATCATTATCATCATCTTCATTTTCTTCTTCTTCTTCTTGTTCTTCTACTTTCTCTTATTGTTCTTCTTCTTCTAATACTTCTTTTTCTTCTTTTTCTTCTTCTTCTTCTTCTTCTTCTTCTTCTAAATCTTCTTGTTCTCCTTGTTCTTCTTCTCCTTATCCTTTTTCTTCTTCTTCTTCTTCTTAGTCTTCTTTGTCATTTTCTTCTTCTTATTCTGCTTCTTCTTCATCTCCTACTCCTTCTTCTTCTTCTCTATCTTCTTCTCTTTCTAATTCTTCTTCTTTTTCTTCTTCTTCTTCTTCCTCATCTTCTTCTCCATCATCTTCTTCTCCTTCTTCTTCTTCTCCATCTCCTTCTACTCCTTATTGTACTTCTTGTTCTTCTTCATTTTCTTCTTCTACTACCTCTATTTCCTTTTCTTCTTCTTCTTCTTCTTCTTCTTCTTCTTCTTCTTCTTCTTCTGTCTCCTCCTTCTCCTCCTCCTTCTTCTTCTTCTTCTTCTTCTTCTTTCTCTTCTCCTTCTTCTTCTTCTACTTCTTCTTCTCTTTCTCATTCTTCTTCTTCTTCTCCTTCTTCTACTTCTTCTTCTTTGCCTTCCTCTTCTACTTCTTCTCTTCTTCTTCTTCTTCTTCTTCTTCCTCTTCTTCTCCTTCTTCTTCTTCTTCTTCTTCTTCTTCTTCTTCTTCATCTTCTTCTTCTTCTTCTTCTTCTTCTTTGACTTCTTCATCTTCTACTTCATCTTCTTCTTCTTCTTCTTCTTCTTCTCATTCTTCTTCTTCTTCTTCTTCTTCTTCTTCTTCTTCATTTTCCTCTTCTTCTCCTTCCACTACTTCTTCTTCTTCTTATTCCCCTCTTCTTCTTCTTCTGTCTCTTCTTCTTCTTCTCGTAGTTCTTCCTCTTCTTGTTCTTCTTACTCTTCCTCTTCTTCTTATTCTACATCTTCTTCTTCTTCTTCTTTCTCTTCTTCATCTCCTTCATCTTCCACTCCTTATTCTTCTCCTTCTTCGCCTACTTCTTCTCCTCCTCTACCTTTTTCTTCTTCTTCTTGTTCTTCTACTACTACTTCTACTTCTACATCTTCTTTTTCTTCTTCTTCTTCTACTTCTCCTCCTCCTCCTACTTCTTCGTCTCCTTCTTCTTCTCCTTCCTCTTCTTCTTCTTTTTCTTCTTCTTCTTCTTCTTCTTCTTCTACTCCTTCATCATCTTCTTCTCCTTCATCTTCTTCCCCTTCTCCTTCTTCTTCTCCAACTTCGTCTTCTTCTTGTTCTTCTTCTTCTACTTCTTCATCTTCTTCCACTTCTACTTCTCCTTCTTCCTCTTCTTCTTCTTCTTCTAATTCTTCCTGTTGTCCTTCTTCGCCTTCTTCTTCTTCTTCTCCTTCTCCTTCTTATTCTTCTACTAGGTCTTCTTCTACATCTTCTTCTTCTTCCTTTTCTTCTTCTTCTTCTACTTGTTCTTCTCCTTCTTTTTCTACTTCTTCCATTATATTCTTCTTCTCCTCCTCCATCTTTTCTTCTTCTTCTACTTGTTCCTCTTCTTCTTCTTCTACCTCTACTTCTTCTTGTTCCTGTTCTTCTTCTTCTTCTTCTTCTTTGCCTTCCCCTCCTTTTTCTTCCTGTTCTTCTTATTTTTCTACTTCTTCTTCTTCTTTTTCCTTGTCATCTTCTTTTTCTCCTTCCATTCCCTCTACTTCGTCTTCCACTTCTTCTTCTCCTTCATCTTATCCTTCCTCTTCCACTTTGTGCTCTTCTTCTATTGTTCTTCTTCTTGTTCTTCTTCTTCTTCTACTTCTCTGCCTTCTTCTTCTCCTCCTTCATCTTCTTGTTCTGTTCTTCTCCTTTGTAATCTTCTTCTTCTTTTTCTTCTTCCTCTTCGACTTCTTCTTCTTGTTCTACATCATATTTTTCTATTTCGACTTCTTCAACTTCTTCTTCTTCATTATCATCTTCTTCTTCTTCTTCTCCTTCTTCTTCTTCTTTTTCTTCTTCTTCTTCTATTTCTTCTTCTTCTTCTATTTCTTCTTCTTCTTCTTCTTCTTCGTCGTCTTCTTCACCTTCATCTTCTTCTTCTACTTCTACTTGCCCTTCTTCTTTTCTTCTTCACTTTCTCCTTCTTTTTCTTCTTCTTTTTCTTCATTCTTCTTCATCATCATCAAATTCTTCTTCTCCATCTTCTACTTCTCCTTCTTCTTCTTCTCCTACTCCTTAAACATCTTATTGTATTTGTTGTCCTTCTTCTCTTTCTTCTTCTTCTGCTACTTCTTCTTCTTCTTCTTCTTCTTCTTATTCTTCTTCTGTTTCTCCTTCTTCTTCCTTCTTCTTCTTCTTCTTCTTCTTCTTCCTCTTCATCTTCATCTTCTTCTTCTTCTTCTTGTTACTTCTTTTTCTTCTTCTTCTTCTCTTTTTCAACTTCTTCTTCTTCTTATTATTATTCTATTTCTTCTTCGTCTTCTTCTTCTTCTTCTCCTCCTTCTTCTTATTCTTCTGCTTCTTCTTCTTCTTCTTTCTTGTCTTCTTTATCTTCTTCTTCTCTTCTTCTTCTTCATCATCCTCTTCTTCTTTTTCATCATCTTCATCTTCTTGTTCTTTTTCTTCTCATTCTCCTTCTTCTTCCTTCTTCTTCTTCTTCTTCTTCTTCTTCTTCTTCTTTGCTTTCTTTTTCTTCTTCTTCGCTTTTTTCTTCTTCTTCTTTTTGTTCTTCTTCAACTTCTTCTTCTTCTTCTTCTTCTTTATCATCTTGATACTTCGTTTTTCTCTTCTTCTTCATCGCCTTATTTTTCATCTTCTTTTTATTCTTCTTCTTTTTCTTTTCTACCTCTTCTTCTTCTTCTTCTTCTTCTTCATCTTTATCAGCACCTTCTTTTTCTTCTTCTTCAACTTCTTTCTTTTCTTTTTCTTCTTCTTCTTCTTCTTCTTCTTCTTCTTCTTCTACTTCTCCATCTTCTTCTTCTCCTATTTCTTCGTCTCCTTCTTTTTGTACTTCTACTTCTTCTTCTTCTTTTTCTTCGCCTTTTTCGTCTTCAACTTCTTCTTCTCCTTCTACTTGCCCTTCTTCTTCTCCTACTTCTTCTCTTTCTCCTTCTTCTTCCTCCTCTTCTTCTTCTTCTTCTTTCTGGTTCATCATCATCATCTTCTTCTTCTCTATATTCAACTTCTCCTTCTTCTTCTTCTCCTACTCCTTAAACATCTTGTTGTTGTTGTTGTCCTTCTTTTTTTCTTGTTCCTCTTCTTCTTCTTCTTCTTCTTCTTCTCCTTCTTCTTCTTCTTCTTTTTCTTCTTCTTCTACTTCTACTTCTTCTTCTTTTTCTTCTTCTTCTTCTTCTTCTACTACTACTACTACTTCTCCTCCTCCTCCTCATTCTCCTCCTTCTTCTTCTTCTCCATTTTCTTCTCCTTCGTCTTCTTTTTCTCCGTCTTCTTCTTCTTCATTTTCATCTTCATCATCATCTTCTTCTTCTTCTTCTTCTCCATCATCTTCTTTGCCTACGAATTCTTCTCCTTCTTTTCCTTCTTCTTCTTCTTCTAATTCATCTTCCTCTTCTTCTTCTTCTTCTTCTTCTTCTTCTTCTCCTCCTTCATCTTCTCCTTCATCTTCTCCTTCTAATTCTTCTTCTTCTTCTTCTTCTTCTTCTTCTTCTTCTTCTTCGTCTTCTTCTTCTTCTCTATGTACTTCTTGTCCTTCTTCTTCTTCTACTTCTTCTTCTTCCTCTTCTTCTTCTTCTTCTTCTTCGACATGTTTATTATCTTCGCCTTCTCCTTCTTCTTCATCTTCTTCTTCTTCTTCAACTTCATCTTCTACTTATTCTTCTTCTTTTATTTCTTCCTCTTCTTCTTCCTTCTTCTTCTTCTACTATTTATTACTTATTCTTCTTCTTTTTGTTCTACTTCGTCTCATTCTACAACTTCTTTCTCTTCTTCTTCTTCTTCTTCTTCTTTTCTACTTCTTTTTCTTGTTCTTTTCATTCTTCTTCTTCTTCTACTTCATCTTTGTCATCATCATCTTCTTCTTCTTCTACTTCTTCTTCTACTTCTTCTTCTCCTTATTCTTCTTCTACTTCTCCTTCTCCTTCTACTTCTTTTTTTCTTATTCTTCTTCGTCTCCCTCTCCTTCTCCTTCTCTTCCCCCTTCTTCTTCTTCTTCTTCTACTTCTTCTTCTCCTCCTCCTTCTTTTTCTTCTTCATCTTCCATCTTCTTCTTCTTCTTCTTCTTCTCCTTTGTCCTCTTCTACTTCTTCTCTTTTTTCTTCTTCTCCTTCTTCTTCTTCTCCTTCTCCTTCTTCTCATTCACCTTCTTTTTCTTCTTCTTATTCTTCAACATCTTCATCATCTTCGCCTCCTTTTTCTTTTTAATCTTCTTCTTTTTCTCCTTCTTCTTCTTCCTCTTCTTCTTCTTCTTCTTCTTCTTCTTCTTTTTCTTCTACTTCTTCTTCTTCTTCTTCTTCATATTTATCTTTGTTGTCTTCCACTTCATCTTCTTATTTTTCCTACTCTTCTTTTTCGTCTTCAGCTTCTTCTTCTTGTTCGTCTTCTTCTTTTTCCTCTTCTTCTTCTTCTTCTTCCTCTTCCAAACTTCTCCTCCTCCTCCTTGTTCTTCTCCTTCCTCTTCTTCTTCATCTTCTTCCTCTTCTTATTTTTCTTCCGCTTCCTCTTCTTCTTCTTTTCCTTCTTCTTCTTCTCCTATATCTTTTCTTCTTGTTCACTTTTGACATCTTCTCCTTCCTCTTCTTCTCCTTCTTCTTCCTCTTCTTCTTCTTCTTCTTCTTCTTCCTTTTCTTCTTCATCTTTTTCTTCTTTTTCTTCCTCTTTTTCTTCCCCTTCTTCTTCTTCTACTTCTTCTTCTACATCATCTTCTCCCTCTTTTTATTTCTTTCCAGTTTTCTTCGTTTTCTCCTTGGTCGTCTTCCCCTTCCACAACTTCTTCTTCTTCTTCTTTTTCCTCTTCTCCTTCCACTATTTCTCCTTTTCTTCTTTTCTTGTTCTTCTTCTTCATCATTATCTCCTTCCTACTCCTCCTCCACTTCTTCTTTGTTTTCTTCTTCTTCTTCCTCTTCTTTGTCTTCTTCTTCCCCTTATTCTTCTTCCTCTACTTCTTGTTTTCCTTCTTCCACTTTTTCTTCTTCTTCTTCTTCTTCTTCTTCTTCTTCATCTTCTTCTTTTCTTCGTCTTACTTCTTCTTGTTCTTGTTCTTCTTCTTCTTGTTCTACTTCTTCAACTTCTTCTTCTGCTTCTTCCTCTAAGTCTTCTTCTTTTTCTTCTTCTTCTACACCTTTTCTTCTTCTTCTTCTTTTACAACTTCTTCTTTTTATTTCTTCTTCTATTTCTTCTTTTTCTTAGTTTTCTTCTATTTCTTCCTCTTCTCTTTCTCCTTCTTCTTCTTCTTCTTCACCTCCATCTCCTACGTCTTCTCATTCTTCTTCTTCTTCTTCTTCTTCTTCATTTTCTACTTCTTCTTTCTTCTTCTTCTTCTCCTTCTTCTTCTCCTCTTAATTCTTCTCCTTCTTGTTCTTCTTTTTCCTCACTTTCTTCTTATTCCTCTTATTCTTCTTCTTCTTCTGCTTCTTCTTCTTCCTCTTCTTCTTCTTCTTCTTCTTCTTGTTTTTCCTGTTCTTCTTCTTCTTATTCTTCTTCTTCCTCTTAAACTTCCGCTTCGTCTTCTTTTTCTTCTTTTTCTTCTTCTTCTACCTATTCCTGTTCTTTTTCTTCCTCTTCTTCTTCTTCTTCTTCTTCTTCTTCCTCATCTTCTTCTTCTCCCTCTACTTCTACTTCTTCCTCTTTTTCATCATCTTCATCATCTTCTTCTTCGTCTTCATTTTCTTCTAATTCTTCTTGTTCTTCTTTTTCTTCTTCTTCTCCATCATGTTCTTCTTCTTCTTCTTTTTCTTCATATTCTTCTTCTCCTTCTAGTTTTTCTCCATCTCTTTCTTCTTTTTTTTCTTCTTCTTCTAATTCATCTTCCCCTTCTTCTTCTTCTTCTTCTCCTCCTCCTCCTCCTCTTACTTCTCCTTCATTCTCTCCTTCTAATTCTTTTTCTTGTTGTTGTTCTTCTTCTTCTTCTTCTTCGCCTCTATCAACTTCTTCTCCTTCTTCTTCTACTTCACCTTCTTCCTCTTCTTCTTTTTCTTCGACATCTTTATTATCTTCTTCTTCTACTTCTTCTTCATCGTCTTCTTCTTCTTCAACTTCATCTTCTTCTTATTCTTGTTCTTCTACTTCTTCTTCTTCTTCTTCTTTTTCTTACTTATTTTTCTTCTTCTTCTTTTACTTCATCTTTGTCATCATCTTTTTCTTCTTCTACTTCTTCTACTACTACTTTTTCTTCTTCTTTTTCATGTTTTTCTTTTTTTTCTTATTATTATTATTACTATTATTATTCTCTATGTACTTCTTCTCCTTGTTCTTCTTCTCCTTCTCCATCTCCTTCTTCTTCTTCTTCTTCTTCTTTGTCTTCTTATTCTTCCATTCTTCCTCTCCTTCCACTTCTCTTCCCCCTTCTTCTTCTTCTTCTTCTTCTTCTTCTTCTCCTCCTCCTACTCCTGCTTCTTTCTCTTTTCTTCTTCTTCTTCTTCTTCTTCGCCCTCTTCTTCTCCTTCTTCATTTTCATCTTCTTCTTCTTTTTCTCCTTCTTCTTCTTCTTCCTCTTCTTCTTCTTCTTCTTCTTTGCCTTTTTCTTCTACTTCTTCTTCTTCCTCCTCTTCTTGTTTATCTTTGCCTTCTTCCACTTCAGCTTCTTCATTTTCTTACTCTTCTTAATCTTCTTCATCTTCTTCTTCTTGTTTGTCTTCTTCCTCTTCTACTTCTTCTTTTTCCTCTTCCTCTTCTTTTTCTCCTCTTCCTTGTTCTTCTCCTTCCTCTTCTTCTTCATCTTCTTCCTCTTCTTCTTTTCCTTCCAATTCTGCTTCTTCTTCTTCTTCTTCTTCTTCTCCTCCTTTATCTTTTTCTTCTTGTTCACTTTTGATGTCTGCTCCTTCCTCTTCATCTTCTTCTACTTCTTCTTTTTCTTCTTCTTCATCCCTTTCTTCTTTTACATCCTCTTCTTCCTCTAGTTTTTCTTCTTCTTCTTCTACTACTACTACTACATCTTCTTCTCCCTCTTTTTATCTCCTTCCAGTTTTTCTTCTTTTTCTCCATTGTAGACTTCCCCTTCCTCTGCTTCATCATCTTCTTCTTCTTATTCTTTTTCAACTTCTTCTAGTTCTTCTTCTTCCTCTTCTTCTTATTTTTCTTCTTCTACTTCTTCTTCTTCTTCTTCTTCTTCCTTCTTCTTATTCTTCTTCTTCTACTTCTTCTTCTTCTTCAAATTTTTCATGTTCTTCTCCTAAGTCTTCTTCTTTTTTTTGTTCTTCTTCTTCTCCTTCTTCTTCTTCTTCTCTACTTCTTTTTCTTCTTTTTTTCTTCTTAGATTTCTTCTTCTTCTTCTTCTTTTTTAGTTTTCTTCTACTTCTTCTTCTTCTTCTCTTTCTTCTTCTTCTTCTCTTTCTTCTACTTCTTCTTCTTCTTTTTCTCCATCTCCTACTTCTTCTCATCCTTCTTTTTCTTCTTTGTGTTCTTCTTCTTCTTCTTCTTCTACTACTTCTACTTGTTTCTTCTTCTTCTTCTTCTTCTTCTTCTACTTCTTCTACTTCCTCTTCTTCTTCTTTTTCTTCTTTTTCTTTTTCTTCTTCTTATTCTTCTTCTTCTTCTTCAACTTTTGCTTCTTCTTCTTCTTCTTATTCTTCTTCTTCCTCTACCTCTTCCTTTTCTTCCTCCTCTTCTTCTTCTTCTTCTTCTTCCTCTTCATCTTTTTCTTCTCCATCTACTTCTACTTCTTCCTCTTCTAATTCTTCTCTTTCTCCTTCGTCTTCCCCTTCCCATTACACTTCTTCTTCTTCTTCATCTTCTTCTTCTTCTTCCCTCTTCTTTTACTTCTTCTTCCACCTGTTCTTCTTCTTCTAATACTTCTTCTTTTTCATCATCATCTTCTTCTTCTTCTTCTACTACTACTACTACTTCTTCTTCTTCTTCTTCTTCTTCTTCTTCTTATTCTTTTTCAACTTCTTCTAGTTCTTCTTCTTCCTCTTCTTCTTGTTTTTCTTCTTCGACTTCTTCTTCTTCTTCTTCTTCCTTCTTCTTGTTGTTCTTCTTCTACTTCTTCTTCTTCTTCAAATTTTTCATCTTCTTCTCCTAAGTCTTCTTGTTTTTCTTCTTCTTCTTCTCCTTCTTCTTCTTCTTCTACTTCTTTTTCTTCTTTTTTTCTTTTTTGATTTCTTCTTCTTCTTCTTCTTCTTCTTCTTTTAGTTTTCTTCTACTTCTTCTTCTTTTCTTTCTTCTTCTTCTTCTTCTTCTCCTTCTCCTGCTTCTTATCATTCTTCTTTTTCTTCTTTGTATTCTCCTTCTTCTTCTTCTAGTTCTACTTCTTCTTTCTTCTTCTTCTTCTTCTTCTTCCTCTGCTTCTTCTTCTTCCTCTTCTTCTTCTTCTTTTCATTTTTTTTCTTTTTCTTCTTCTTATTCTTCTTCTTCTTCAACTTCCGCTTCTTCTTCTTCTTCTTGTTCTTCTTCTTCCTCTACCTTTGCCTTTTCTTCCTCTTCTTCTTCTTCTTCTTCTTCCTCTTCATCTTTTTCTTCTGCATCTACTTCTACTTCTTCCTCTTCTAATTCTTCTCTTTCTCCTTCGTCTTCTCCTTCCTTTTCCACTTTTTCTTCTTCTTCATCTTCTTCGTCTTCTTCCCTCTTCTTTTTCTTCTTCTTCCACCTCTTCTTCTTCTTCTTCTTCTAATTCCTCTTCTTTTTCATCTTCTTCTTCTTCTTCTTCTTCTTCTTCTTCTTCTTCTTCCACTTCTTCTTCTTCTTCTTCTTCTCCATCTTTTTTTCTTTGTCTTCTTCTCCTTCCTCTTCTTTTCCTTCTCATTCTTCTTTTTCTTCTTCTTCTTCTTCTTCTTTCGCATCTTCTTCTTCTTAGTCTACTTCTTTATCTTCCTCTTTTTCATCTTCTTCTTCTTCGTTTTCTTCGTCTTCTTCTTCTTCTTTTTCTTCTTCTTCTCCATCTTCTTCTTCTTTTTCTTCTTATTCCTCTTCTTCTTCTTCTTCTACTTTGACATCTCATTCTTCTTCTTCCTCTTCTTCTTCTTCTTCTTCATTCACATCCTTCTTCTTCCTCTTCTTCATCTACTTCTTCTTCTTCTTCATCATCTTCTTCATCTTCTTCTTCTTCCTCTTGTACTTCTTCTTCTTCTTCTTCCTCTTGTTCATCTTCTTCGTCTTCATCATCATCTTCTCTTCTTCTTCATCATCATCTTCTTCTTATTCTTCATCTTTTTGTACTTTTTCTTATCGTTCTTATCGTTCTTCTTTTTCTTCTTCTTCTTCTTCTCCATCTTCTTCTTCTTCTTCTTCTTCATCTTCTTCATCATCTTCTTCTCCTTCTTCTTCTCCTTCTCTCTCTTCTTCTCTTCTTCTTATCATTATTCATCTTCCTTTTCTTCTTAATCTACCTCTTCTACTGCTTCTTCTTCTCCTTCTTCTTCTTCTCTTCCACCTCCTTCTTCTCCTTCATCCTCTCCGTCTAATAATTCTTCTCCTTTTTCCTCCACTTCTTCTCCATCTTCTCCTGCACCTTCTTCTTCTTCTTCTTCTTCAACTTCTTTGCCATTTTCTTCTTCTTCTTCTTCTTCATCTTCTTGTTCATCTTCTTCTTCTTCTTCTTCTTCTTCTTCTTCTTCTACATCATCTTGCTTCTTCTTCTTCTTCTTTTTACTTATTATTCTTCTTCTTCTTCTTTTTAACTTCTTTTTCTTCTTCTTTTGCTTCTTCTACTTCTTCTTGTTCTTCATCACCTTCATCAATATTATCATCTTTGCCTTCTTCCTCTGCTTCTCCTTCTTCTACTTTTTCTTGTTGTTCTTCTTCTTCTTCTACTACTTCTTTTTCTTCTTTTTCTTCTTCTTCTTCTTCTTCTTCTAAATCTTCTTGTTCTCCTTGTTCTTCTTCTCCTTGTCCTTTTTCTTCTTCTTCTTCTTCTTCTTAGTTTTCTTTGCCTTTTTCTTCTTCTTATTCTACTTCTTCTTCTTGTCCTACTCCTTCTCCTTCTTCCTCTCTATCTTCTTCTCTTTCTCCTTCTTCTTCTTTTTCTTCTTCTACTTCTTCCTCATCTTCCTCTACTTCTTCCTCATCTTCCTCTCCATCCTCTTCCACTCCTTCTTCTCCTTCTCCTTCTACTCCTTATTGTTCTTCTTCTTCTTCTTCTTTTTCTTCTTCTACTACGTATATTTCCTTTTCTTCTTCTTCTTCTTCTTCTCTTATTTGATCTTCTTCTTCTTCAATATGTTCTCCTCCTCCTCCTTCTCCTCCTTCTTCTTCTTCTTCTTTCTCTTCTCCTTCTTCTTCTCTTTCCCCTTCTTCTTCTTCTTCTTCTTCTTTGCCTTCCTCTTCTACTTCTTCTCTTCTTCTTCCTCTTCTTCTTCTCCTTCTTCTTCTTCTTCTTCTTCTTTTTCTTCTTCTTTGCCTTCTTCTTCTTCATTTCTTCTTTTTCTTCTTCTTCTACTTCTTCATCTTTGACTTCTTCATCTTCTACTTCATCTTCTTCTTCTTCTTATTCTTCTACTCATTCTTCTTCTTCATCACCATCTTCTTCTTCTTCTACTTCTTCTCCTCCTCCTACTTCTACTTCTCCTTCTTCTTCTCCTTCCTCCTCTTCTCCGTTTTCTTCTTCTTATTCTTCTTCTTTAATCCTTCATCATCTTCTTCTCCTCCTTCTTCTCTTACTTCTTCTTCTTCTTCTTCTTCTTCTTCTTCTTCATCTTCTTCCACTTCTACTTCTCCTTCTTCTTCCTCTTCTTCTTCTTCTAATTCTTCTTATTATCTTTCTTCCTCTTCTTCTTCTTCTTCTTCTCCTTCTTCTTCTTATTCTTCTACTAGGTCTTCTTCTTCATCTTCTTCATCATCTTCTTCTTCTTCCTTTTCTTCTTCTTCTTCTACTTGTTCTTCTCCTTCATTTTCTACTTCTTCCATTATATTCTTCTTCTTCTCCTCCACCTTTTTCTTCTTCTTCTACTTCTTCGTCTTCTTCTTCTTCTTCTTCTTCTTCTACTTCTTCTACCTCTACTTCTTATTCTTCTTCTTCTTCTTCTTTGCCTTCCCCTCCTTTTTCTTCCTGTTCTTCTTCTTCTTCTTGCTTGTCATCTTCTTTTTCTCCTTCCATTGCCTCTACTTCGTCTTCTACTTCTTCTTCTCCATCATCTTATCCTTCCTCTTCCACTTTGTGCTCTTCTTCTCTTCTTCTTATTTTTTTTGTTGTTCTTCTTCTTCTTCAGTGTCTTCTTCTCCTTTGCCTACTTCTTCTTCTTCTCCTCCTTCATCTTCTTGTTCTGTTCTTCTCCTTCGTATTCTTCTTCTTCTTTTTCTTGTTCCTCTTTGACTTCTTCTTCTTCTTGTTCTGCATCTTATTTTTCTATTTCGACTTCTTCAATTTCTTCTTCTTCATTATCATCTTCTTCTTCTTCTTCTCCTTCTTCTTCTTCTTTTTGTTGTTCTTCTTCTTCTTCTCCTTCTCCTTCTGCTTCTTCTGCTGTTGCTTCTTCTTCTTCTTCTTATTCTTGTTCTTCTTCTTCTTATTCTTCTTCTATTTCTTCTTTCGCTTCCTCTTCTTCTTATTCTTCTCCTTTTTTATCCTTCTAATTCTTCTTCATCTTCTTCTTATTATAATTAATATTTTTCTAATTTTATTATAATTATTATTATTGTTATTCATCTTCTTCTTCTTCATCATCAACTTCTTCGTCGTCGTCTTCTTCTTCTTCTTCGTCTTCTTTTTCTTCTTCTTCTACTAATTTTTCTTCTTCTTCTTCTTCTTATTATTATTATTATTATTCCTCTTCATCTTCATCTACTCCTTCATCTTCTCCTTCTCTTTCTTCTTCATCATCATCATCATCTTCTTGTTCTTCTTAATCTTCATCTTTCTCATCTTGTTCTTCTTCTTCTTCTTCTTCTTCTTCTTCTTCTTCTCCTTCTTCTTCTTAATCTTCTTCTTCTACTTCTCCTTCATCATCATCTTCTTCTTCTTCTTCAACATCTCCTTCTTCTTCACCACCTTCTTCTTCTTCTTCTTCTTATCCTTATTCTTCTACTTCTTCATCTTCTTCTTCTTCTTTTTCTTCATCTTCTTCTATTTCTTCTTCTTCTACTACTTTGTCTTCTCCTTCTTATTCTTCTCCTTCTCCTTCTTCTTCTTTTTCCTCTTCTTCTTGTTCTTCTTCGTCTTCTTTGTCATCTTCGTCTTCCTCCTCTTCTTCTTCTATTTCTTCAATCCTCCTCCTCCTTCTTCTTCTTCTTCAGCTTCTTCTTCTTTTATTTCTACTTTTATTTCTTCTTCTTCTTCTTCTTCTTCAATTTCTTCTTCTTCTTCTTCTTCTTCTTCCTCCTTCTTCTTCTTCCTCCTTCTTCTTCATTCTTTTTCATCTCTTTTTTCGTCTTCTTCAACTTCTTCCTTTTCTTCTTCTTCTTCTTTTTCTTAGATTTCTACTATTTCTTTCTCTTTTATTTATTCTTCTTCTTCTTCTTCTCCTTCTCCTGCTTCTTCTCATTCTTTTTCTTCTATTACTACTACTACTTCTTTCTTCTTCTTCTTCTTCTTGTTCTCCTTCTTCTTTTTCTTCTAATTCTTCTTCTTCTTCTTCCTCTTCTTCTTCTTTTACTACTCTTTCTTATTCTTCTTTTTCGTCTTCTTCAACTTCTGCTTCTTCTTCTTCTTCATTTTCTTCCTCTTCTTCTTCTTCTTCTTCTTCTTTTTCTTCTTCTACTACGTCTATTTCCTTTTCTTCTTCTTCTTCTTCTTCTCTTATTTGATCTTCTTCTTCTTCAATGTGTTCTCCTCCTCCTCCTCCTCCTTCTTCTTCTTCTTCTTCTTTCTCTTCTCCTTCTTCTTCCCTTTCCCCTTCTTCTTCTTCTTCTTCTTCTTTGCCTTCCTCTTCTACTTCTTCTCTTCTTCTTCCTCTTCTTCTTCTCCTTCTTCTTCTTCTTCTTCTTATTTTTCTTCTTGTTTGCCTTCTTCTTCTTCATTTCTTCTTGTTCTTCTTCTTCTTTGCCTTCTTCATCTTCTACTTCATCTTCTTCTTCTTCTTATTCTACTACTCATTCTTCTTCTTCATCACCATCTTCTTCTTCTTCTGCTTCTTCTCCTCCTCCTACTTCTACTTCTCCTTCTTCTTCTCCTTCCTCTTCTTCTTCTTTTTCTTATTCTTATTCTTCTTCTTTAATCCTTCATCATCTTCTTCTCCTCCTCCTTCTTCTTCTCCTACTTCTTCTTCTTCTTCTTCTTCTTCTACTTCTTCATTTTCTTCCACTTCTACTTCTCCTTCTTCTTCCTCTTCTTCTTCTTCTTCTAATTCTTCTTATTGTCTTTCTTCCTCATCTTCTTCTTCTTCTTCTCCTTCTTCTTCTTATTCTTCTACTAGGTATTCTTCTTTATCTTCTTCTTCTTCTTCCTTTTCTTCTTCTTCTTCTACTTGTTCTTCTCCTTCATTTTCTACTTCTTCCATTATATTCTTCTTCTTCTCCTCCATCTTTTTCTTCTTCTTCTACTTCTTCGTCTTCTTCTTCTTCTTCTTCTTCTTCTTCTTTGCCTTCCCCTCCTTTTTCTTCTTGTTCTTCTTCTTCTTCTACTACTTCTTCTTCTTCTTCTTGCTTGTCATCTTCTTTTTCTCCTTCCATTGCATCTACTTCATCTTCTACTTCTTCTTCTCCTTCATCTTATCCTTCCTCTTCCACTTTGTGCTCTTCTTCTTATTGTTTTTGTTGTTCTTCTTCTTCTTCAGTGTCTTCTTCTCCTTTGCCTACTTCTCCTTCTTCTCCTCCTTCATCTTCTTGTTCTATTCTTCTCCTTCGTATTCTTCTTCTTCTTTTTCTTGTTCCTCTTTGACTTCTTCTTCTTCTTGTTCTATATCTTATTTTTCCATTTCAACTTCTTCAACTTCTTCTTCTTCATTATCATCTTCTTCTTCTTCTTCTCCTTCTTCTTCTTCTTTTTGTTCTTCTTCTTCTTCTTCTCCTTCTCCTTCTACTTCTTCTACTGCTGCTTCTTCTTCTTCTTTTTATTCTTCTTCTTCTTCTTCTTATTCTTCTTCTATTTCTTCTTTCGCTTCCTCTTCTTATTCTTCTCCTTTTTTATCCTTCTAATTCTTCTTCATCTTCTACTTATTATAATTAATATTTTTCTAATTTTATTATAATTATTATTATTGTTATTCATCTTCTTCTTCTTCATCATCAACTTCTTCGTCGTCGTCTTCTTCTTCTTCTTCGACTTCTTTTTCTTCTTCTTCTTCTAATTTTTCTTCTTCTTCTTCTTTTTCTTTACTTCTTCTTCTTATTATTATTATTATTCCTCTTCATCTTCTCCTTCTCTTTCTTCTTCATCATCATCATCATCATCTTCTTGTTCTTCTTAATCTTCATGTTTCTCATCTTATTCTTCTTCTTCTTCTTCTTCTTCTCCTTCTTCTTCTTAATCTTCTTCTTCTTCAACATCTCCTTCTTCTTCACCACCTTCTTCTTCTTCTTCTTCTTATCCTTATTCTTCTACTTCTTCATCTTCTTCTTCTTCCTTTTCTTCATCTTCTTCTATTTCTTCTTCTTCTACAACTTTGTCTTCTCCTTCTTATTCTTCTCCTTCTCCTTCTTCTTCTTCTTTTTCCTCTTCTTCTTGTTCTTCTTCGTCTTCTTTGTCATCTTCGTCTTCCTCCTCTTCTTCTTCTATTTCTTCAATCCTCCTCGTTCTTCTTCTTCTTCTTCAGCTTCTTCTTCTTTTGTTTCTACTTTTATTTCTTCTTCTTCTTCTTCTTCTTCAATTTCTTCTTCTTCTTCTTCTTCTTCTTCTTCCTTTATCTTCATCTTCCTCCTTCTTCTTCTTCATTCTTTTTCATCTCTTTTTTCGTCTTCTTCCACTTCTTCCTCTTCTTCTTCTTCTTCTTTTTCTTAGATTTCTACTATTTCTTTCTCTTTTGTTTCTTCTTCTTCTTCTTCTTCTCCTTCTCCTGCTTCTTCTCATTCTTTTTCTTCTTCATTGTCTTCTTTTTCTTCTATTACTACTACTACTTCTTCTTTCTTCTTCTTCTTCTTCTTCTTCTTCTTCTTCTTCTCCTTCTTCTTTTTCTTCTTATTCTTCTTCTTCTTTTGCTTCTTCTACTTCTTTTTTTTTTTTCTTCTTCTTCCTCTTCTTCTTCTTTTACTACTTTTTCTTATTCTTCTTTTTTGTCTTCTTCAACTTCTGCTTCTTCTTCTTCATTTTTCTTCTTCTTCTTCTTCTTCTTCTTCTTCTTCTTCATCTTCCTATTCTTTTTCATCTTCTTCTTCTTCTTGTTCTTGTTCTTTTTCATCTTCTTCCTCTTCATCTTCTTGTTCCCCCTCTACTTCTACTCCTTCCTCTTCTACATCTTCTACTTCTCCTTAATCTTCTCCTTCTTCTTCTAGTTCGTCTTCTTCTTCTTGTTCTTTTTCCTCTTCTTCTTCTTCAGTCTTCTTCTTCTTCTTCCTCCTCCTCTTCTTCTTCTAATACTTCTTGTTTTTCTTTTTCTTCTTCTTCTTCTTCTTCAACTCCGTCGTATTTTTCTCTGTCTTCTTCTCCTTCTTCTCCACCTCATTCTTCTTTTTCTTCTTCTTCTTCTTCCTCTTCAACTTCTTCTACTTCTTCATCTTCTTCTTCCTCTTCTTCTTCTACTTCTTCTTCTTGTTCTTCTTCTTCTTCTTCTCGTCCTCCTCCTCCTTTCATCCTGCGTCTCCCTCTTCTTCTTTTTCTTGTTCTTCTCCATCATCTTCTTCTACTTCTTCTTCTTCTTCATCATCTTCTTCTTCTTCATCATCTTCTTCTTCTTCTTTTTCTTCATCTTTTTCTTCTTTTTCTACTCATTCTTCTTGTTCCCCTTTTCTCCTTCTACTTCTACTCCTTGTTCTTCTTCTGCTTCTTCTTCTCCACCATCTTCTTCTACTTCTTTTGTTTCTCTATCTTCTTCTCTTGTTGTTCTTTTTGTTCATCTTCCTCTTCTTCTTCTTCTTCTTCTCCTCCTCCTCCTCCATCTTCTCCATCATCCTCCCCTTCTAAATCTTCTTCTCCTTTTTCTTCTTCTTCTTCTTCTTCCTCTTCTTCTTCTCCTTTGTCTTCTTCTTCTCTGTCTTCTTCTTCTCCTTCTTCTCCTACTTCTCCTTCTCCTATTTCTTCTTCTTCTTCTTCTTCTTCTTCTTCGACTTCTTTATGATCTTCTTCATCTTCTTCTTCATCATCTTTTTATTCTTCATCTTCATCACCATCATCTTCTTCTTCTTTTACTTTTTTCGTTCTTCTTCTTCTTCTTCATCTCCTTCTTGATCTTTTTCTTCTCCTTCTTCTTCTTCTCCATCTCCTTCTATACCCTATTGTTCTTCTTTTTCTTCTTCTTCTTCTTCTTCTTCTTGTTCTTCTACATCTTTTTCTTATTCTTCTTCTTCTTCATCTTCTTCTTCTTCTTCTCTTACTTCTTCTATGTCTTCTCTTGCTCCTCATCCTCCTCCTCCTCCTCCTCCTTCTTCTTATTCCTCTTCTTCTTCTTCTTCTTTGTTTTCTACCTCTTCTTCATCATCATCTTCTTCTTCTTCTTCTTCTTTTCCATCTTCTTCTTCTTCTCCTTCTTCTTCTTCTACAACTACTTCTTCTTGTGCTTCTTCTTCTTCTTTTTTCACTTCTTCTTCTTCTTCTTCTTTGACTTCTTCTTCTTCTTCTTCTTCTTCTTCTTGACTTTCTTTTTATTCTTCTTTTTCTTCTTCTTCTACTTCTCCTACTCCTCCTTCTCCTCCTCCTTCTTCTCCATCTTCTAATTCTTCTTCTTCTTATTCTTCTTATTCTTCTTCTTCGTCTTCTTCTTCTTTTTCGTCTACTTCTTCATTTTCTTCTTCTTCATCTTCTTCTTCTCCTCCTTGTTCTTCTCCTTGTATCTCTTCTCCTTCTTCTTCTTCCTTTTCTTCTTCTTCATCTTCTTCCTCTTCTACTTCTCCTTCTTCTTCTTCTTCTTCTTCTTCTTCTTCTTTTTCTTTGTCTTCTTCTTATTCTTCTTCTTCTCCAACTTCTTCTTCTTTTACTTCTCCTCCTCCTTCCTATTTTTCTACTTGGTCTTCTTCTTCTTCTTCTTCTTCTTCTACTTGTTCTGGCTCTTCTTGTTCCTCTGCTTCTTCTTCTTCTCCATCTTCTTCTTTTTCTTCTTCTTCTTTTCTTCTTCTTCTTCTTCTTCTTCATCCTTGTCAACTTCCTTTTCTCCTTCTACTTCTTCACTTTCCTCTTCTACTTCTTCTCCTTCGTCTTATCCTTCCTCTTCAACTTTTTCTTCTTCTTCTCGTTGTACATTTTCTTCTTCTTCTTCCTCTTCTACTTCTCCTTCTTCTTCTTCTTCTTCTTGCTCGCCATCTTCTTATTCTTCCACTTCTCTATCTTCTTCTTTTTCTTCTTCTCCTTCTCTTTCTTATTTTTCTACTTGGTCTTCTTCTTCTTCTTCTTCTTCTTCTTCTCCATCTTCTTTCTTTTTTCTACTCCTTCACCTTCTTCTTCTTCTTCTTATTCTTCTTCTCCTTCATTTCTTCTACTTCTTCTTCTTCTTCTAGTTCTTCTTCTTCTTCTTCTTCTTCTTCTTCTTTCTTCTTCTTCTTCGTCTTCTTTGCCTTCCTCTTCTTTTTCTTCCTCTTCTTGTTCTTGTTCTTCTTCTTCTTCCTTGTCAACTTCTTTTTCTTCTTGTACTTCCTCTTCTAATTCTTCTTCTATTTCTTCTTCTTCTTCTTCTTCTTCTTCTCTGTCTTCTTCTTCTTCAACTTCGCATCTTCTTCTTCTCGTCCTTCTTCTTCTTCTTATTCTTC
>JAIUJO010000649.1:50000-52500 GCA_023846275.1 Vanilla planifolia
TTTCGACGTCTTCTCCTTCCTCTTCTTCTCCTTTTTCTTCTTCTTCCCCTTCTTCTTCTTCTTCTTCTTCCTCTTCTTCTTCATCTCTTTCTTCTTTTTCTTCTTCTTTTTCTTCCCCTTCTTCTTCTTCTACTTCTTCAAATTCATCTTCTCCCTCTTTTTATTTCTTTCCAGTTTTTCTTCTTTTTCTCCTTGGTCATCTTCCCCTTCCACAACTTATTCTTCTTCTTCTTCTTCTTCTTCCTCTTCTCCTTCCACTATTTCTCCTTTTTCTTCTTCTTCTTCTTCTTCATCTTCTTCCTCCTCCTCCTCAACTTCTTCTTCTTTTTCTTCTTCTTCTTCATCTTCTTCTTCTCCTTCTTCCTCTTCTTCTTCTTCCTCTACTTCTTGTTTTTCTTCTTCCACTTTTTCTTCTTCTTCTTCATCTTCTTCTTCATCTTCTTCTTCTTCTTCTTCTTCTTCTTCCTTCTTCTCGTTCTTCTTCTTCTTCTTCTTGTTCTATTCTTCAACTTCTTCTTCTTCTTCTTCTTCTAAGACTTCTTCTTTTTCTTCTTCTACTCCTTTTCTTCTTCTTCTTCTACAACTTCTTTTTATTTCATCTTCTATTTCTTCTTCTTCTTCTTCTTTTTCTTAGTTTTCTTCTATTTCTTCCTCTTCTCTTTCTCCTTCTTCTTCTTCTTCTTCTTCTTCTACTTCTTCTTTTCCTACTTCTAATTCTTCTCCTTCTCTTTCTTCTTTTTCTTCTTCTTTTTCTAATTCATCTTCCTCTTCTTCTTCTTCTTCTCCTCCTCCTCCTCCTCCTCCTTCGTCTCCTTCATTCCTCCTTCTAATTCTTCTTCTTGTTCTTCTTCTTCTTCTTCTTCTTCGCCTCTGTCTACTTCTTCTCCTTCTTCTTCTTCTACTTCACCTTCTTCCTCTTCTGCTTTTTCTTCGACATCTTTATTATTACCTTCTTCTACTTCTTCTTCTTCTTCAACTTCATCTTCTTCTTATTCTTGTTCTTCTACTTCTTCTTCCTTCTTCTTCTTCTTCTTCTTACTTATTTTTCTTCTTCTTCTTCTACTTCATCTCCTTCATTTTTTTCTTCTTCTTGTTCTTCTTTTCTTCTTCTTCTTCTTCTTGTTCTACTTCTTCTTCTTCTTCTTCTTCTCCTTCTTCTTCTACTTCATCTTCGTCGTCATCATCTTTTTCTTCTTATACTTCTTCTTCTACTACTACTTTCTCTTGTTCTTTTTCATGTTTTACTTGTTTTTCTTCTTCTTATTATTATTATTATTATTCTCTATCTTCTTATTCTCCTTGTTCTTCTTCTGCTTCTACTTCTCCTTCTTCTTCTTCTTCTTCTTCTTTTTCGTCTTCTTGTTCTTCCATTCTTCCTCACCTTCTACTTCTCTTCCCCCTTCTTCTTCTTCTTCTTCTTCTTCTTCTTCTCCTCCTCCTCCTTTCTCTATTCTTCTTCCATCATCTTCTTCTTCTTCTTCTTCTTCTTCTTTGCCCTCTTCTTCTCCTTCTTCTTTTTCATCTTCCTCTTCTTTTTTTTTCTTCTTCTTCTTCTTCCTCTTCTTCTTCTTCTTCGTCTTTTTCTTCTACTTCTTCTTCTTCCTCTTCTTATTTATCTTTGTCTTCTTCCACTTCATCTTCTTCTTTTTCTTACTCTTCTTAATCTTCTTCATCTTCTTCTTCTTGATCATCTTCTTCCTCTTCTTCTTCTTCTACTTCTTCTTCTTCCTCTTCCTCTTCTTCTTCTCCTCCTCCATGTTCTTCTCCTTTATCTTTTTCTTCTTGTTCACTTTCGACGTCTGCTCCTTCCTCTTCATCATCATCATCTTCTTCTTCTTCTTCTTCCTCTTGTTCATCTTCTTTTTCTTCTTCTACTACAACATCTTCTTCTCCCTCTTTTTATCTCCTTCCAATTTTTCTTCTTTTTCTCCATCGTAGTCTTCCCCTTCCTCTGCTTCATCTTCTTCTTCTTCTTCTTCTTTTTTAACTTCTTCCAGTTCTTCTTCTTCCTCTTCTTCTTGTTTTTCTTCTTCCACTTCTTCTTCTTCTTCTTCTTTTTCTTCCTTCTTCTTGTTCTTCTTCTTCTTCAAATTTTTCTTCATCTTCTTCTCCTATGTCTTCTTCCTTTTCATCTTCTTCTTCTCCTTCTTCTTCTTCTTCTTCAACTTCTTCTTTTTTTGTTCTTTGATTTCTTCTTCTTCTTCTTCTTCTATTAGTGTTCTTCTACTTCTTCTTCTTCTCTTTCTTCTTCTTCTTCTTCTTCTTCTCCTTCTCCTGCTTCTTCTTATTCATCTTTTTCTTCTTTGTGTTCTTTTTCTTCTTCTTCTCCTACTACTACTTCTTCATTCTTCTTTCTTCTTCTTCTTCTTCTTCTACTTCTTCTTCTTCCTCTTCTTCTTCTTCTTTTTCTTTTTTTTCTTTTTCTTCTTCTTCTTCAACTTTTGCTTCTTTATCTTCTTGTACTTCTTCTTCTTCCTCTACCTCTTCTTTTTCTTCCTCT
>JAIUJO010000649.1:55000-60000 GCA_023846275.1 Vanilla planifolia
TTCTTCTTCTTCTTCTTTTTCTTCTCTGCCTTGTTCTTCTTTGCCTTCTTCTCCTTCTTCTCCTCCTTCATCTTCTTGTTCTCTTCTTCTCCTTCGTATTCTCCTTCTTCTCTTTCTTCTTCCTCTTTGACTTCTTCTTCTTCTTCTTGTTCTACATCTTATTTTTCTATTTCGACTTCTTCAACTTCATCTTCTTCATTATCATCATCATCTTCTTCTTCTCCTTCTTCTTCTTTTTGTTCTTCATCTTCTTCTTCTCCTTCGACTTCTACTTCTTCTTCATATTCTTCTTCTTCTTCTTATTCTTCTTCTGGTTCTTCTTTCGCTTCCTCTTCTTCTTCTTCTTCTCCTTTTTTATCCTTCATCTTCTTCTTATTATAATTATTATTTTTCTAATTTTGTTAAAATTATTATTATTATTATTCATCTTCTTCTTCATCATCATAATCTTCTTCGTCGTCTTCTTCTTCTTCTTCTTCTAATTTTTCTTCTTCGTCTTCTTCTTTTTCTTTTCTTCTTCTTCTTCTTCTTCTTCTTATTCCTCTTCATCATCATCTACTCCTTCTTCTCCTTCTCTTTCTTCTTCTCTTTCTTCTTCATCATCATCATCATCATCATCATCTTCTTCTTCTTCTTCTTAATCTTCATCTTCCTCTTCTTCTACTCTGTTCTCTTGTTCTTCTTTTTCTTCTTCTTCTTCTGCTTCTCCCCGTTCTTCACCTTGATCCTCTCTTTCTAGTTCTTCTTTTACATCTTCTCCTTATTATTATACTTCTTCTTCATCTTATTCTTCTTCTTCTTCTCCTTCTTCTCTTCTTCTTATTCTTCTCCTTGTTCTTCTTCGTCTTCTTCTTCTTCCTGTTCTTTATCATCATCTTTTCTTCTCCATCTTCTTGTTCTTCTTGTTGTTCTTCTCCTTCTCCTTTTTTTCTTCTTCTTCTTCTTTTTCATCTTCTTCTTTGTCTTCTTCTTCTTCATCTTCTTCTTCTTCTTCTTCTCCTCCTCTTTCTTCTTCCTCTCCATCTTATTCTCTTTCTCCTTCTTCTTCTTCTTCTTCTTCTTTTACTTCTTCATCTTTTTCTTCTTCTTCTTCTTCTTCTTCATCTTCTTCCCCATCCTCTTCTTCTCCATCTTCTTCGTCTTCCTGTTCTTTAGTTCCTCTTCTTCTTCTTATTCTTCTTCTACTTCTTCATCATCATCTTTTTCTTCTTCTTCTTCCTGGTAATCTTCATTTTCTCCTCCTTCTTCTCCTCCCTCTTCTACTTCTGTTTCTCCTTCGCCCTCTTCTTCCACGTCTACTTTGTCTTCTTCTTCATCTTCTTCCTTTTTCTTCTAATTTTTCTTTTTCATCTTCTTCTTCTTCTTCTTCTCCGTCTTCTTCTTCTATTTCTTCTTCTGCTCCTTCTCCTTCTCCTTCATCTTCATTTTCTCCTTCTTCGCCTTCGTGTTGTTCTTCTTCTTTTTCTTACTCCTCTTCGTCTTCTTCTTCCCCTTCTTCTTCTTCTTCTTCTTCTTCTTCTTCTTCTTCCTCTTCTTCTTCTTCTTCTTCTGTTTCTCCTTCTTTTTCTTCTTCTTCTTTTTCTTCCTCTACTTCTTCCACTTCTTCTTCTTCTTCTTAATCTTTATCTTCTTCTTCTTCTTTTTCTAATTTTTCATCTTCTTCTTCTTCTTCTTTTCTTCTTCTTCTTCTTCTCCTTCCTCTATTTAATCTTCTTCATCTTCTTCTATTTTTTCTTCTTTTTTTGCTTCTCTTTCTTCTTGTACTTCATCGTCATCATCATCGTCTTCTTCTTCTTCTCAATCTCCATCTTCCTCTTCTTCTACTTCATCCACTTGTACTTATTCTTCTTCTTCTTCTTACTCTACTTTTTCTTCGTTTTCTTTTTCTTCTCCTCCTTGTTCTTCTTCTTAATTTTCTTCTTCTTCCTCTTCTTTATCTTCAACTTTTTCTTCTTCTTCTTCACCATGCTCCTCTTCTTCTTCATCATCTTCATCTTCTTGTTCTTTTTCTTCTTCTTCTCCTTCTTCTTTCTTCTTCTTCTTCTCTTTCTTCTTCCTCTTCTTCTTCTTCTTGTCACATCTTTCTTTTCTTCTTCTTCCTCTTCTTCTTTTCTTCTCCTTCTTTTTGTTGTTGTTCTTCTTCTTCATCATCTTCATCATCATCATCATCTTCTTCTTCTTCTTCTTCTTCTTCTTCTTCTTCTTTTTATTATTATTGTTCTTCTTGTTCTTCTTCTTCTTCATCATCTTGTTCTTCTTCTCCATCTTCTTGTTCTCCTTGTTCTTCTTCTCCTTCTCGTTCTTCTTCTTCTATTTTTTCTTCTTCTTCTTCTTAGTCTTCTTCGAATTCATCTTCATCTACTTATTCTGCTTGCCCTTCTTCTTCTCCTACTTCACTTTCTATTTATTTTTCTTCTTCTTCTTCTTCTTCTTCTTCTTTCTTCTTCATCATCATCTTCTTCTTCTCCTTCTACTTCTTCTCCGTCTTCTTCTTCTTCTACTCCTTCAACGTCTTGTTGTTCTTCTTTCTTCTTCTTCTTCCTCCTCTTCTTTTTATTTTTCTTCTTCTTATTCTTCATTTTTTTCTTCTTCTGCTTCTTCTTCTCCTTCTTCTTCTTCTTTTTCTTCTTCATTTTCTACATCATCTTCTTCTTTTTGTTCTTCTTCTTATTCTCCATCCTCTTTTTCTCCTTCCTCTTCTTTTTCTCCATCTTCTTCTTCTTCTTCTTCTTCATCGTCATCATCATCTTCTTCTTCTTCTTCTTCTCCAACTTCTTCTGCTCCTCCTCCTTCTTCTTCTCATTCTTCATCTTATGTTTCTTGCCCTTCTTCTTCTTCTTCTTTCTCATCTTCTTCATTTGCTTCTTCTTCTTCTTCTTTTTCTTCTCTTTCTTCTTCCTCTAATTCTTCTTCTTCTTATGCTTCTCCTCCTCCGTGTTCTTTTCTTCTTCTTCTTCTTCTTCTTCTTCTACTTCTTCTTCTTCTTCTTCTTCTTCTTCTTATTCTTCCACTTCTTCTTCTTCTTCTTGTTTTACTTCTTCTTTTTCTTCTTCTTCTTCTTCTTATTCTTCATCTTCTTCTTCTCCTTCTCCTTCATCATCTTCTTCTTCTTCTTCAACATCTCCTTCTTCACCACCTTCTTCTTCTTCTTTTCCTTATTCTTCTACTTCTTCATCTTCTTCTTCTTTTTCTTCATTTTCTTCTATTTCTTCTTCTTCTTCTACTTTGTCTTCTCCTTCTTATTCTTCTCCTTCTCCTTCTTCTTCTTCTTTTTCCTCTTTTTCTTGTTCTTCTTCGTCTTCTTTGTCATCTTTGTCTTCCTCTTCTTCTTCTTCTTCTTTTTCTTTAAAAAGATGTAAAAGCAATAAAAGGAAGAAAATGAAGAAGAAGAAGAAGAAGAAGTAGAAAAGAAGAAGAAGAAGAAGAAGAAGAAGAAGAAGAAGAAGAAGAAGATGAAGAACAAGATAAAGTAGGAAAAGAAGAAGAAGGTTAAGAAGAAGTGGGAGAAGAAGAAGGAGGAGGAGGAGGAGAATAAGAGGATGACAAAGAAGAAGAAGAAGAAGAAGAAGAAGTAAAGAAAGAAAAGATAAAGAGGAGGAAAAAGAAGAAGAAGTAGAAGTAGAAGAAGAAAAAGAAGACGAAGAGGAAGAAGAAGAAGGAGAAGTAGGAGAAGAGGGTTAAGAAGAATAATAATTAGCAGACGAAGAGAAGAAGAAGAAGAAGAAGTTGAAGAATAAAAAGAGGAGGATGAAGTAGGAGAAAAAGAGGGAGAAGAAGGCGTAGACGATGAAGAAGAAGTCGAAGAACAAGAAGAAGAAGAAGAAAAGAAGAAAAAGAAGAAAAAGAAGAAAAAGAATAATAAGAAGAAGAAGGAGAACGAAAAGAAGGTGAAGAAGTAGAAGGAGTAGAAGAACAAGAAAAAGAAGAAGAAAAAGAAGAAAAAGAAAATGAAAAAGAAAAAGAAGAGGAAGAAGAAGAAGAAAAAGTTGAAGGAGAAGAAGTAGTAGTAGTAGAAGGAGAAGAATAAGAAGAAGAACAAGAAGAATAAGAAGATGAAGAAGATGAAGATAAAGAAGTAAGAGGTAGAAAAAGAAGAAGTAGAAGAAGAACAAGAATTGGAAGAAGAAGAAGTAGAAGAAAAAGAAGAAGAAGAAGAAAAAGAAGAAGAAGAAGAGGTAGAAAAACTAGGTAAAGAAGAAGAAGAAGAAGAAGAAAAAAGATGAACAATATAAAGAAGAAAAAGAAGTAGAAGAAGAAAGAGAGGAAAAAGAAGAAGTAGAAGATGAAGAAGAAAAAGTAAAAGAATAAGAAGAAGAAGAAGAAGAATAAGACGAAGAAGAAGGAGGAGGAGGAGGAGAAGAAGAAGATGAAGAAGAAGAAGAAGAGGAAGAAGAAGAAGAAGAAGTAGAAGAAGAAGTAGAAGAAGAAGAAGAAGACGAAAAAGAAGAAGAAGAAGAAGAAAAAGAAGAAGAAGAAGAAGAAGAATAAGAATAAGAAGAAGAAGGTGAAAAACAAGGGGAGGAAGATGAAGAAGCAGAAGAAGAGCGGGAAGAAGAAGAAAAAGAAGTAGAAGAAGTAGAAGAAGAAGAAGAAGAAGAAGAAGAAGAAGAAGAAGAGGAAGAAGAAGAAGAAGAAGAAAAAAAAAAGAATTTTAAGAAGAAGAAGAAGAAGAAGAAGAAGAGGAAGAAAAAAAAGAAGTGGGAGAAGAAGGAGGAGGAGGAGGAGAATAAGAGGATGATAACGAAGAAGAAGAAGAAGAAGAAGAAGTAAAGAAAGAAAAGATAAAGAGGAGGAAAAAGAAGAAGAAGTAGAAGTAGAAGAAGAAAAAGAAGACAAAGAGGAAGAAGAAGAAGGAGAAGAAGTAGGAGAAGAGGGTTAAGAAGAATAATAATTAGAAGACGAAGAGAAGAAGAAGAAGAAGAAGTTGAAGAATAAAAAGAGGAGGATGAAGTAGGAGAAAAAGAGGGAGAAGAAGGCGTAGACGATGAAGAAGAAGTCGA
>JAIUJO010001953.1:27500-30000 GCA_023846275.1 Vanilla planifolia
AGAAGAAGAAGAAGTAGAAGTGGAAGAAAAAAAGGAAGAAGAAGTGGAAGAAGAAGACAAAGAAGAAGATGAGGAAGAAGGCAATGAAGAAGAAGAGGATGAAGAAGAAGAAGGAGAAAATGAAGAAAATGAAGAAGAAGAAGCAGAGGAAGAAGAACAAGAAGAATAAGAAAAAGATCAAGAGGAAGAAAAGATGATGAAGAAGAAGAAGAAAAAGAAGAAGAAGAAAAAGATGTGGAAGAAGAAGGAGAAGAAGAAGAAGAAAAAAAGCAGAGGGAGAAGGACAAATAAAAGAAGAAGACAAAGAAGAGGAGGAGGTGGAGGAGGAGGAGGAGGAAGAACAAGAAGAAGAAGAAGAAGAAGAAGAGAAAGAAATAGAAAAAGATGAAGAAAAAGAATTAGAAGTCAAAGAAGTAGAAGAAAAAGAAGAGGAGGAAGAAGAAGAAGAAGAAGAAGATGATGATGATGATGAAGGAGAAGAAGTTGGGGAAGAAGAAGAAGAAGAAGAAGAAGGAGAAGAAGAAGAAGAAGAAGAAGAAAAAGAAGAAGAAAAAACAAGAAGAATAAAAAGTAGAAGGAGAAGAAGGAGAAGAAGATGAAAAAGAAGAAGATGATAAAGTAGTAGAAGAAGAAGAGGAAGAAGAAGAAGAAGAAGAAGAGGAAGTGGAAGAAGAAAAAGAACAGGAAGAAGAAGAAGAAGAAGAAGAAGATGATGAAGAAGAAGTAGAAGAAGAAGAAGTAGTAGTAGTAGTAGTAGGAGAAGAAGAAGAAGAAGAAGAAGAAGAAGAAGATGGAGAAAAGGAAGAAGGAGGTGGAGAAGAAGAAGAAGAGGAAGAGGAAGGGGAAGGAGAAGAGGAAGAAAAAGAAGAAGAAGAAGAAGATGAAGAAGAAGAAGAAGAAGAAGAAGAAGAGGAAGAAGATGAAGAAGTAGAAGAAGAAAAGAAGAAGTAGAGTCGAAAGTAGAAGAAGAGGAGAAGGTTAAAGAAGAAGACGAACAGGAGGATGAAGAGGATAAGGAGAAAGAAGAAGAAGAATAAGAAGAAGAAGAAGAAGAAATAGAAGCACAAGAAGAAGAAGATGATGATGAAGAAGAAGAAGAAGAAGAGGACAAAGAAGAGGAGGAAGTGTAGGAGGAAGACAAAGAAGAGGAAGAAGGAGGAGGTGGAGGAGGAAAAGGAGAAGAAGAAGAAGAAGAAGAAGAAGAAGAAGAAGAAGAAAAAGAAGATGAAGAAGAAGAGTTAGAAGAAGAAGATGAAGAAGAAGAAGTTAAAGAAGAAGAGGAAGAAGAAAAGGAGGAAGAAGAGGAAGAAGAAGAAGAAGAAGTAGAAGAAGAAGAAGACGAAGAGGCGGAAGAAGAAAGATGAAAGGAGGAAGAAGTAGAAAAAGAGGAAGAAGAAAAGAAGAGGAAGAAGAAGAAGAAGAAGAAGAAGAAGAAGAAGAATAAGAAGAAGAAGAAGTAGAATATGAAGAATAGGAAGAAGAAGAGGAAGACAAAGAAGAAGAAGAAGTAGAAGAGGAAGAAGAAGTAGAAGAAGATGAATAAGAGGAAGATTACAAAGAATAAGAAGAGGAAGAAGAAGAAGAAGACGGAGAAGGAAAAGTAGTAGTAGTAGTAGAAGAAGAAGAAGAAGAAGAAGAAGACGAAGTAGAAGAAGAAGTAGAAGGGGAAGAAGAAGTAGAGAAAGATGAAGAAATAGAGGAGGAGGAAGAAGAAAAAGTTGAGGAGGAAGAAGATGATGAAGAAGAAAAACAAGTGGAACAACAACAAGAAGAAAAGGAGTGGGAAAAGAATGCAGCAGAGGATGAAGAAGAGTATGAGGAGGAAGAAGAAGAAGAAGAAGAAGAAAAAGAACAAGAACTAGAAGAAGAAGAAGAAGAAGAAGAAGAAGAAGAAAACAAGAAGAAGAATAAGAGGAAGAAGAAAAAGAAGAAGAAGAAGAAGAACAAGAAGGAGTAGAAGAAGAAGAAAAAGAAGAAGAAGAAGAAGAAGAAGAACAAGAAAAGGAAGAAGAGGAATAAGAAAAAGAAGAAGAAGAAGAAGAATTGGAAGAAGAAGAGGAGGAAGAATAAGAAGAAGAAGCAGAAGAAAAAGATGAAAAGAAAAATGAAGAAGAAGAAGAAGAAGAAGAAGCAGAAGAAGTAGAAGATGTAGACCAAGAAGAAGAATTGGTAGAAGATGTAGAAGAAGAAGAAGAAGAAGAAGAAGTTGAAGAAGTCGAGGAAGAAGTAATAAAAGATGTAGAGCAAGTTGAAGAGAAAGAGGAAGAGGAAGAAGAAGAAGAAGAAGAATAAGATGAAGAAGAAAAAGAGCAAGAAGAAGAAGAAGAACAAGAAGAAGTATAAGAAGAAGAAGAAGAAAAAGAAGAAGAAGAAGAAGAAGAAGGAGAAAGAGAAGAAGAGCAAGAAGAAGAAGAAGAACAAGTAGTGGAATTAGAAGAATAAGAAGAAGAAGAAGAAGAAGAAGGAGAAGAAGAAGAAGTAGAAGAAGATGAGAAGGAGG
>JAIUJO010001953.1:42500-45000 GCA_023846275.1 Vanilla planifolia
AGAAGAGGAAGATAACGATGAAGAAGAAGAAGTAGAAGGAGGAGGAGGAGGCGAAGGAGGTGGGGAAGGAGAAGAAGGAGAAGGAGAATAAGAAGAAGAAGAAAAAGAAGAAGAAGGAGAGGAAGAAGAAGAAATAAAAAAAGAAGAAGAAGATGAAGAAAAAGAATAGGAAGAAGAAGAAGAAGAAGAAGAAGAAGTAGAAGTAGAAGAAGATGATGATGATGATGATGATGATGATTAAGAAGTAGAAGTACAATTAGCAGATGAAGTAGAAGAAGTGGAAGAAAAATAAGAAGCAGAAGAAGAACAAGAAGAAGATGAGGAAGAAGAAGAGGAAGAGGAAGAAGAAGAAAAAAAGGAAGAAGAAGAACAAGTGGATGAAGAAGAAGAAGAAGAAGAGGAAGAAGAAGAAGAAGGAAAAGCAGGAGAAGAAGAAGAGAAGACGAAGAAGTAGAAGAAGATGAAAAAGAAGAAGGAGATGAAGAAGAAGAAGAAGAAGAAGAAGAAGTATAAGAAGTAGAAGTAGTTATAGTAGTAGTAGTTGAAGAAGACGAAGAAAAGAAGAAGGAGATGAAGGAGAAGAAGAAGGAAAAGTCGGACAAAAAGAAGAAAAAGAAGAAGCCGAAGAAGGAGAAGAAGAAAAAGAAGACAAAGAAGAAGATGAAGAAGAAGAGGATGAAGAAGAAGAAGAAGAAGATTAAGAAGAAGAAGAAGAAGTAGAAGAAGAACAAAAGGAAGTTGAAGAAGAAGAAGTGGAAGAGGAAGAAGAAGAAGAAGAAGAAGAAGAAGAAGGAGGAGAAGGAGGAGAAGAAGATGAAGAAGAAGAAGTAGAAGAAGAAGAAGAAATTGAAGAAAAAGACTGACAATGAAGAGCAGAACAAGAGGGAGAAGAAGAAGAACAAGAAGAATAAGAAGTAGAGGAAGAAGAAAAAGAAGAAGAAATAAAAGAAGAAGAAGAAGTAGAAGAAGAAGAAGAAGCAGGAGAAGTAGAAGAAGAAGAGGAAGTTCAAGAAGAAGAAGAGTGTGAAGAAGATGACGAAGAAGAAGAAGAATGGGAAGAAGATCAGGAAGAAGAAGAAGAGGAATAAAAAGACGAAGAAGAGGAAGAATAAGACAATGATGAAGAAGAAGAAGAAGAGGAGTAAGAAAAAGACAAAGAAGTAGAAGAAGAAGAAGAAGAAGAAGAAGACGAAGAAGTGGACGAGGATGAAGAAGAAGAAGAAGAAGAGGAAGAGGAAGAGGAAGAAGAGGATGACAAAAAAGAAAAAGAAAAAGAAGAAAAAGAAGACGAAGAAGAAGAAGAAGATGAAGAAGAAGAAGAGGAATAAGTGGAAGAAGATGAAGAAGAAGAAGTAGAAGATGAAGAAGAAGAAGAAGAATAAGGAGAAAAAGATGAAGAAGAAGAAGAAGAAGAAGAAGATAATGAAGAAGTAGAAGTAGAAAAATTAGAAGAAGTAGAAGAATTAGAAGAAGATGAAGAACAAGGAGAAGAGGAAGGAGAAGAAGAAGAAGAAGAAGAAGAAGAAAACAACAAGAAGAAGAAGAAAAGAAGAAAAACAAGAAGTAGAAGGAAAAGGTGGAGGAGAAGGAGAAGAAGGAGAAGGAGAAGAAGAAGAAGAAAGAAGAAGGAGAAGAAGAAGAAGAAGAAGTAAAAGAAGAAAAACAAGACGAATAAGAAGTTGAAGAAGAGGAGGAAGAAGAAGAAGATGAGGAAGAAGAAGAGGAAGAAGAAAAGAAGAGGAAGAGGAAGAAGAGGAAGAAGAAGAAGAATAGTCAGAGGAAGTAGAAGTTGAAGAAGAAGAGGAATAATAATAGTAATAATAATAATATTAATAATATTAAAAAGATGAAAAAGAATAACGAGAAAAAGATGAAGAAGAAGAAGAGAAAGGAGGAGAACAAGAAGAAGAAGAAGAAGAATAAGTGGAAGAAGAAATTAAAGAACAACAAATTGAAGAAGAGGAGGAGGAAGAAGATGGGGAGTAGGAGGAAGAGGTGGGGTAGGAGGAAGAAGAAGAAGAAGAAGACGAAGAAGAAGAAGAAGACAAAGAAGTACAAGAAGAAGTAGAAGTAAAAGAGGAAGAAGAAGAAGAAGTGGAAGAAGAAGTAGAAGAAGAAGAACAAGAATAGAAGAAGAAGAAGAAATAGAAGAAGAAGAAGAAGAAGTGGAAGAAGAAGAGAAAGAAGAAGAAGAAAAAGAGGAAGAAAAGTAATAGGAGTAGGAAGAAGAAGAAGAAAAGGGAGGAGGAGTAGGAGAAGAAGAAGGAGAAGACTTAGTAGAAGAAGAAGAAGAAGGAGAAGAAGAAGAAGGAGAAGTAGAAGAAGACGAAGAAGAAGAAGAAGAAGAAGAAGAATAAGAAGAAGGAGATGAAGAGAAAGAAGTCGAAGAAGAAGAAGAAGAAGAAGAAGAAGAACCAAAAGAAAAAGAAGTAGTAGTAGTAAAAGAAGAGGAAGAAGATGGAGAAGAAGAAGAAGAAGCAGAAGAAGATGAAGAGAAAGA
>JAIUJO010001953.1:60000-62500 GCA_023846275.1 Vanilla planifolia
AAGAAGAAGATGAAGAAGAAGAAGAAGAAGAAAAAGTTAAAGAAGAAGATGAAGAGAAAGAAGAAGTAGTAGTAGTAGAAGAAGAAGTAGAAGAAGAAGAAGAAGAAGGGGAAGAAGAAGAAGAAGAAGGAGAAGAAGAAGAAGAAGAAAAAGTAAAAGAAGAAGAAGAAGAGAAAGAAGAAGTAGAAGAAGAAGAAGAAGAAGAAGAAAAAGAAGAAGAAGATGAGGAAGAAGGAGGAGAAGAAGAAGACGAAGTATAAGAAGACGAAGATGGCCAAGAAGAAGAAGTGGAAGCAGAAGAAGAAGAAAAAGAATAAGATTAAGAAGTAGAAGAAGACAAAGAAGAAGAAGAAGAGAAGAATAGGAAGTAATAAAAGTAGAATAAGAAGTTGAAGAAGAAGAAAAAGAAGAGGATGGAGAAGAGTAAGAAGAAGAAAGAAGAAGAAGAAGAAGAAGAAGAAGAAGATCGGGAAGAAGAGAAAGAAGGCAAAGAAGAAGAAGAAGAAGAAGAAGAAGTTGAAGAAGAGGAAGAAGTAGAACAAGAAGAAAAAGAAGTACAAGAAGAAAAACAAGAACAAGAAGTAGAAGTAGTAGAAGAAGAAGAAGGAAGAGGAGTAGGAGGAGTCAGAGGAGGAGGAGAAGGAAAAGAAAAAGAAGACGAAGAAGAAGAAGAAGCAGAAGAAAAAGAAGAAGAAGAAGAAGAAGAAAGAGGAGGAGGAAGATGAGAAGAAGAAGAAGAAGAAGAAGAAGAAGAAGTAATAGAAGAAGAAGAATTAGAAGAAGAAATAGAAGAAGAAATAAAAGAAGAAGTAGAAGACGAAGTAGAAGAAGAGGAAGATGAAGAAGACGATAGGGAAGAAGTTGAGGAAGAAGAAAAGGAAGAACAACAAAAAGAAGATTAAGAGGGAGAAGAAGAGGAAGAAGAAGAAGAAGAAGATGAAGAGGAAGAAGAAGAAGAATAAGAAGAAGATGATGTAGAAGAAGAAGTTGATGTAGAAGAAGAAGAATAAGAAGAAGAAGAAGAAGAAGAAGGAGAAGAAGAAGGAGAAGGAGAAGAAGTAAAAGAAGTAGATGATGATGACAAAGAAGAAGAAGAGTTAGTAGAAGTAGTAGTAGTAACAATGGTAGAAGAAGAAGAAGAGAGGAAGACGAAGAAGTAGAAGTAGAAGGAGAAGAAGTAGAAGAAGAAGAAAAAGAAGATATAGAAAAAGAAGTAGTAGAAGTAGAAGAAGCAGAAGAAAAAAAAGAAGTCAAAGAAGAAGGCATAGAAGTAGAAGAAGAAGCGAAGAAGATGATGATTAAGAAGAAGAAGAAGAAGTACAAGAAGAAAAAGAAGAAGAAGAAGAAGAAGATGAAGAACAAGTAGAAGAAGACGAGGTAGAAGAAGAAAGAGAAGATGAAGAAGAAGAAGAAGGGGAAGAAGAAGAAGATGAAGAAGAAGAAGAAGAAGAAAAAGTTAAAGAAGAAGATGAAGAGAAAGAAGAAGTAGTAGTAGTAGAAGAAGAAGTAGAAGAAGAAGAAGAAGAAGGGGAAGAAGAAGAAGAAGAAGGAGAAGAAGAAGAAGAAGAAAAAGTAAAAGAAGAAGAAGAAGAGAAAGAAGAAGTAGAAGAAGAAGAAGAAGAAGAAGAAAAAGAAGAAGAAGATGAGGAAGAAGGAGGAGAAGAAGAAGACGAAGTATAAGAAGACGAAGATGGCCAAGAAGAAGAAGTGGAAGCAGAAGAAGAAGAAAAAGAATAAGATTAAGAAGTAGAAGAAGACAAAGAAGAAGAAGAAGAGAAGAATAGGAAGTAATAAAAGTAGAATAAGAAGTTGAAGAAGAAGAAAAAGAAGAGGATGGAGAAGAGTAAGAAGAAGAAAGAAGAAGAAGAAGAAGAAGAAGAAGAAGATCGGGAAGAAGAGAAAGAAGGCAAAGAAGAAGAAGAAGAAGAAGAAGAAGTTGAAGAAGAGGAAGAAGTAGAACAAGAAGAAAAAGAAGTACAAGAAGAAAAACAAGAACAAGAAGTAGAAGTAGTTGAAGAAGAAGAAGGAACAGGAGTAGGAGGAGTCAGAGGAGGAGGAGAAGGAAAAGAAAAAGAAGACGAAGAAGAAGAAGAAGCAGAAGAAGAAGAAGAAGAAGAAGAAGAAAGAGGAGGAGGAAGATGAGAAGAAGAAGAAGAAGAAGAAGAAGAAGAAGTAATAGAAGAAGAAGAATTAGAAGAAGAAATAGAAGAAGAAATAAAAGAAGAAGTAGAAGACGAAGTAGAAGAAGAGGAAGATGAAGAAGACGATAGGGAAGAAGTTGAGGAAGAAGAAAAGGAAGAACAACAAAAAGAAGATTAAGAGGGAGAAGAAGAGGAAGAAGAAGAAGAAGAAGATGAAGAGGAAGAAGAAGAAGAATAAGAAGAAGATGATGTAGAAGAAGAAGTTGATGTAGAAGAAGAAGAATAAGAAGAAGAAGAAGAAGAAGAAGGAGAAGAAGAAGGAGAAGGAGAAGAAGTAAAAGAAGTAGATGATGATGACA
>JAIUJO010003329.1:0-12500 GCA_023846275.1 Vanilla planifolia
GAGATGGAGAAGCAGAAGAAGATGAAGAAGAAGAAGAAGAAGCAGAAGAAGATGAAGAAGAAGTGGAAGAAGAAAAGATTAAGAAGAAGAAGAAGATGATCAGATAGAAGAGTTAGAGAAGAAGAAGAAGAAGAAGTAGAGCAAGAAGATGAAGATGAAGGAGAAGAAGAAGAAGAAGATGAAGTAGAAGAAGTAGAAGAAAAAGAAGTAGAAATAGAGTAAGATGAAGAAGAAGAAGTAGTGGAAGAAGATGAAGAAGAAGAAGGATAAGAAAGAGGAGAAGAAGAAGAAGAGGAAGAAGATAAGGAAGAAGAAGAAGAAGAAGAAGAAGATGATGATGATCAAGAAGAAGAAAATGAAGAAGAAGAAGAAGGAGGAGGAGTAGGAGGTGGAGAAGATGAAGAAGAAGAAGAAGAAGGAGAAGAAGAAGAAGGGGAAGACAAAGAAGAAGAAGTAAAGGAAGAAGAAGAAGAAGATGATGATGATGATGAAGAAGAAGTAGAGGAGGAAGAAGAAAAAGAAGAAAGAATAAGAAGTAGAAGAAGTAGACGTAGAAAGGGAAGAAGAAGGAGGAGGAGAAGAAGAAGAAAAAGAAGAAGAAGAAGAAGAAGTAGAAGAACAAGAAAAAGAAGAAGAAAAAGGTGAGAAGAAGAAGAAGAAGAAGAAGACAAAGAAGTAAAAAAGTTGAAGAAGAAGAATAAGAAGGAGAAGAGGGCTAAGAAGAAGGAGAAGGAGAAGAAGAAGATGAAGAAGAATAAGAAGAAGAAGAGTAAGAAGAATAAGAAGAAGAATATAAAGAAGAAGAAGAAGAATATGAAGAAGAAGAAGAAGAAGAGGAAGAAAAAGTAGTGAAGAAGAAGAAGAAGATGAACAAGAAGTAGAGGAAGAGAAGATGTAGAAGATGAAGAAGAAGAAGAAGAGGAAGAAGAAGAAGAAAAAGATGTAGAAGAAGAAGAAGAAGATGAAAAAGAAGAAGAAGAAGAAGAAGAAGAAGAAGAAGAGGAAGAAGGTAGCAGAAGAAGGAGAAGGAGTGGAAGAAGGAGAAGAAGATGAAGGAAAATAAGAAGAAGAAGAAGAAGAAGAAGACGAAGAAGAAGAAGATGACGAAGAAGAAGAAGAAGACGATGAAGAAGATGAAGAAGCAAAAGAAGGAGAAGAAAAGAAGAAGATGACGAAGTAGAAGAAGAAGAGGAAGAAGAAGAAGAAGAGGAGGAAGAAGAAGAAGTATTAGAAGAATAATAAAATCAAAAAGAAGAAAAAGAAGAAGAAAAAGAAGGGCAAGAAGATGAAGATGAAGAAGAAGAAAAGTGGAATAAGTAGTAGAAGAAGGAAAAGAAGATGAAGAGGAACAAAAAGGAGAAATTAGGGAAGAAGAAGAAGAAGAAGAAGAAGAAGTACGACGAGAAAATGAAGCAGAAGAAGAAGAAGTAGAAGAAGAAGAAGAAGAAGAAGAATAAGAAGACTAAGGAGAAGAAGAAGAAGAAGAAGTAGAAGAAGAAGAAGAACAGGAAGGCAAAGAAGAAGAAGAAGTAGAGGAAGAAGAAGAAGAAGAAAAAGAAGAAGAGGAAGAAGAAGAAGAAGAAGAAGGAGAAAATGAAGAAGAAAAACAAGAACAAGGAGAAGAAGAAAATGAAGAAGAAGAAGATGATAATGATGATGATCATTAAGAAAAAGAAGATGATGAAGAAGAAGAAGAAGAAAAATGAGACGAAGGAGAAGAAGAAGCCGAAGAAGAAGAAGAACAACAAGAGAGGAAGAAGAAGGAGGAGGAGGAGAATAAAGAAGAAGAAGAAGAAGAAGAAGAAGAAGAATAATAATAAGAAGAAGAACAAGAAGAAGAATGAGAATAAAAATTTTTAGAAGAAGAAGATGAACAAGAACAGGTCAAAGAAGAAGAAGAGATGAAGAAAAAGGAGCAGTAGAAGAAGAAGAAGAAGAAGAAGAAGAAGACAAAGAAGAAGAAGGTGAAGACGAAAAAGAAGAAGAAGACAAAGAAGAAAAAGAAGAAGAAGAAGAAAACTAAGAAGAAGATTATGGAGAAGGAGAAGAAGAAGAAGAGCATGAACGAGAACAAGAGGTAGAAGAAGGAGAAGGAGAAGAGGAAGGACAAAAAGAACAAGAAGAAAAAGGAGAAAAAGAAGAAGAAGAAAGGATAGATGAACAAGGAGAAGAAAAGAAGAAGAACAAGAACAAGAAGAAGAAAGATAAGAATTAGAAGAAAAGAAGAAGAAAAACAAGATGAAGACGAAGAAGAATATGATAAAGAAGAAGAAGTAGACAAAGAAGCAGAGGAAGAAGATGTAAAAGAAAGACAAGGAGAAGAAGAAGAAGAAGCAGAAGACAACGAAGAAGAAGATGAAAAAGAAGAAGAAGAAGGAGAAGAAAAAGAAGATGAAGTAGAAGAAGAAGAAGAATAGGAAGAATAAAAACAACAACAAGAAGAAGAAGTATAAAAGAAAGAGGAAGAAGAAGAAGAAGAAGAGGAAGAAGAAGAAGAGATGAAGAAGAGGAAAACAAAGAAGAAGAAGAAGAAGAAAACAAAGAAAAAGACGAAGAAGAAGAAGAAGAGTAAGAAGGAGAAGAAGAAGAAGAATGTGAAGAAGAAGAAGAAGAAGAAAAAGTAGTAGTAGAAGAAGAAGAAGAAGAAGAAGACGAAGAAGAAGAACAAGAAGAAAAAGTAGGGGAAGAAGGAGATGGAAAGGAAGTAGAAGAAGAAGTAGAGGAGGAAGAAGAAGAAGAAGAAGATGATGATGATGAAGAAGAAGATGAAGATGAAAACAAAGAAGAAGGAGAAGAAGAAGAAGAAGAAGAAGAAGAAGAAGAAGAAAATGAAGAAGAAGAAGAAGAAGAAGATGAATAAAAAGAAAAAGAAGTAGATGAAGGCAAAGAATTACAAAGAAGAAGAAAAGAAGAAGAAGAAGAAGAAGAGAAAGAAGAAGAAGAAGAAAAAAGTAATAAAGGAGAAGACAAAGAAGAAGAAGAAGAAGAAGAAGAAGAAAAAGAAGAAGAAGAAAAAGAAGAAGAAGAAGAAAAAGAAGAAGGAGAAGAAAATGAGAAGAAGAGGGAGATGAAGAAGGAGAAGAAAGAGATGAAGTAGAAATATAAGAACAAGTGGAAGAAGAAGAAGAAAAAGAAGAAGAAGAAGAAGAAGAAGAAGAAGGAGAAGTAGGAAATGAAGAAGAAAAAGAAGAAGACAAAGCTGAACAAGTAACAGAATAACAAGGAGAAGAAGAAGTAGATGGATGATGATGACGATGACGATGAAGAAGAAGAAGAAGAAGGAGAACAAGAAGAGGAGGAAGAAGAAGAAGATGAAGAATAAAAAGGCGAAGATGAAAATGAAGGAAATTTAAGAAGGAGACGAAGAAGGGGAAGAAAAAAATGGAGAATAAGAAGTAGAAGGAGAAGGAGAAGGAGTATAAGAAACAGAATAAGAAAAATAAGATGAAGACAAAAAAAGAAGAAGAAGAACGAGAAGAAGAAGAAGAAGAAGAAGAAGAAGAGAAGAAAAAGAAGAAGACAAAAAAGAAGAAGAAGAAAAATAAGAAGACAGAAGAAAAAGAAGAAGAAAAGAAGAATAATAAGAAGAAGAATGAGAAGAAGAAGACGAAGAAGAAGAAGTAGAAGAAGAAGAAAAAGAAAATGAAGAAGAAGAAGAGGAAAAAGAAGAAGAAGAAGAAGTAGAAGAGGAAGAAATAGAAGAAGAAGAAGATGAAGAAGAAGAAGAAGAAGAATGAGAAGAAAAGATGGAGAATAAGAAGTAGAAGGAGAAGAAGAAGAAGAAGGAGAATAAGAAGAAGAATAAGAAAAATAAGATGAAGACAAAAGAAGAAGAAGAAGAAGAAGAAGAAGAAGTAAAAGAAGAAGATAAAGAAGAAGAAGAAAAAAAAGAAGACAAAGAAGAAGAAGAAGAAGAAGAAGATGATGATGAAAACAAAAAAGAAGAAGTAGAGGAAGAAGAAGAAGAAGAAGAGAAGAAGAATGAGAAGAAGAATGAGAGGAAGTAGAAGAAGAAAAAGAAGAAGAAGAAGAAGAATTAGAAGTAGGAGAAGAAGAAGCCAAAAAAGGCGAAGAAAAAGAAGATGATGAAGTAGAAGAAGAAGAAGTAGGGCAACAGGTGGAACAAGAAGAACATGATTATGAAAAAGAAGAAGGAAAAGTAGAAGAAGAACATGAAGAACAAGAAGATGTAGAAGAAGTGGAAGGAGATGAAGAAGACGAAGGAAAAGAAGTAGAAGAAGAAGGAGAAGAAGAAGCACAAGGAGTAGGAGAATAAGAGAAAAAGAAGAAGAGGAAAAAGATGATGAAGACGAATAAAAAGAAGATGAAGACGAAGAAGAAGAAGAAGAAGAAGAAGAAGAAGTTGAAGAAGAACAAGAAGAAGAAGAAGAAAAAGAAGAATCAGAAGAATAAGAATAAGAAGAAGAAGAAGACAAAGAAGTGGACGAAGAGAAGGATGAAGAAGAAGAAGAAGAAGACAAAGAAGAAGAGGAAGTAGAAGAAGAAGAAGAAGAAGAAGAAGAAGAAGAAGAAAAGGAAGAAGAAGAAGAAGAAGAAAAAAGAAGAAGGAGAAGGAAGAGGAGAAGAAGAAGAAAGAGAAGGAGAAGAAGCAGATGAAGAAGAAGTTTAATAAGAAGAAGAAGAAGGAGAGGAATAATGAGTAGAAGAAGAAGAAGAAGAAGAAGGAGAAGAAGAAGAAGAAAAAAAAGAGAAGGATACGGAGAAAGAGATGGAGAAGCAGAAGAAGATGAAGAAGAAGAAGAAGAAGCAGAAGAAGATGAAGAAGAAGAGGAAGAAGAAAAGGATTAAGAAGAAGAAGAAGATGATCATATAGAAGTGTTAGAAGCAGAAGAAGAAGAAGAAGGAGAAGAAGAAGAAGAAGAAGAAGTAGAGGAAGAAGATGAAGATGAAGGAGAAGAAGAAGAAGAAGATCAAGTAGAAGCAGTAGAAGGAAAAGAAGAAGAAATAACATAAGATGAAGAAGAAGAAGTATTGAAGAAGAAGAAGAAGAAGAAGGAGAAGAAGGAGAAAAAGAAGAAGAAGAAGTGGAAGAAGATAAGGAAGAAGAAGAAGAAGAAGAAGAAGAAGAAGAAGTTGAAGATGAAGAAGAAAAGAAGAAGAAGAAGGAGGAGGAGGAGGTGGAGAAGAAGAAGAAGAACAAGAAGAATGAGGAGAAGAAGAAGAGGAAGACAAAGAAGAAGAATGAAAGGAAGAAGAGGAAGAAGAAGAAGATGATGAAGAAGAAGAAGTAGAAGAGGAAGAAAAAGAAGAAAAAAGAATAAGAAGTAGAAGAAGTAGACATAGAAAGAGAAGAAGAAGGAGAAGAAGAAGAAGAAGGAGAAGAAGACGAAGAAGAAGAAGAAGAAGAAGTAGAAGAAGAAGAACAACAAGAAGAAGAAGAATGAGAAGGAGAAGAAGAAGAAGAAGAAGAAGACAAAGAAGAAAAAAAGTTGAAAAAGTAGAAGAAGAAGGAGAAGAGGGCTAAGAAGAAGAAGAAGGAGAAGAAGAAGATGAAGAAAAAGAAGAGCAAGAAGAACAAGAAGAAGAAGAAGATGAAGAAGAAGAAGAAAATGAAGAAGAAGAAGAAGATGATGAAGAAGAAGAAGAGGAAGAAAAAGTAGTGAAGATGAACAAGAGGAAGAACAACAACAAGAAGTAGAGGAAGAAGATGTAGAAGATGAAGAAGAAGAAGAAGAGGAAGAAGAAGAAGAAGAAGAAGATGTAGAAGAATAAGAAGAAGATGGAGAAGAAGAAGAAGAACAAGTAATAGAAGAAGGAGAAGAGGGAGAGGAAGAAGGAGAAGAAGAAGAAGAAGGAAAAGAAGAAGAAGAAGAAGAAGAAGAAGACGAAGAAGAAGAAGATGATGAAGAAGAAGAAGAAGACGAAGAAGAAGAAGAAGAAGCAAAAGAAGGAGAAGAAAAAGAACAAGCTGACGAAGTAGAAGAAGAAGAAGAAGAAGAAGAAGAAGAAGAAGGACAAGAAGTGGAAGAAGAAGATGAAGAAGAAGAAGATGATGATGATGAAAAGATGAAGGAAAAGAAGAAAAAGAACATGAAGAAGTAGAACATCGAGAAGAAGAAGAAAGAGGATAGGAAGAAGAAGCAAAAGAAGGAAAAGAAGAAAAATAAGAAGAAGAAGAACAAGGCGTAGAAGAAGAAGAAAAAGATGAAGGAGGAGGAGGAGGAGGAGGAGAAGAAGGAGATCTTGATGAAGAAGAAGAAGAACACAATGAAGAAGAAGAAGATGAAGAGGATTAAGAGGAAGACGAAAAAGAAGAAGAGAAAGAATAAGAAGAAGAAAAAGAAAAAGAAGAGGAGAAGAGGAAGAAGACGACAAGAAGAGGAAGAAGGCAAAGAAGAAGAAGAAAAAGAAGGTGAAGAAGAAGACAAAGATGAAGAAGAAAAAGAAGAAGGAAAAGAAGATGTAGAAGAAGAAGAAGAAGAAGATGAAGTAGAAGAAGAAGAAGAGGAAGAAGAAGAAGTATTAGAAGAATAATAAGATCAAAAAGAAGAAAAAGAAGAAGAAGAAAAAGAAGGGTAAGAAGATGAAGAAGAAGAAAAGGAGGAAAAAGAAGTAAAAGAAGGAAAAGAAGATGAAGAAGAACAAAAAGGAGAAATTGAGGAAGAAGAAGAAGAAGAAGAAAAAGTACGAGGAGAAAATGAAGCAGAAGAAGAAGTAGTAGAAGAAGAAGAAGAAGAAGAAGAAGGCAAAGGGGAAGAAGAAGAAGAAGAAGAAGAAGAAGTAGAAGAAGAAGTAGAAGAAGAAGAAGAACATTAAGGCAAAGAAGAATAACAAGTAAAGGAAGAAGAACAGGAAGAAGAAGAAAAAGAACAAGAAGAAGAAAAAGAAGAAGAATAAGAAGAAGTAGAAGGAGAAAAAGAAGAAGAAAAAGAAGAACAAGGAGAAGAAGAAAATGAAGAAGAAGAAGAAGATGATGATGATTATCATGAAGAAAAAGAAGACGAAGAAGAAGAAGAAGAAGAAAAATTAGACGAAGAAGAAGAAGCTGAAGAAGAAGAACAACAAGAGAGGAAGAAGGAGGAGGAGAAGGAGAACAAGAAGGAGAAGAAGAAGAAGAACAAGAATAAGAAGAAGAAGAACAAGAAGAAAAACGAGAATAAGAATGTGAAGAAGATGAAGAAGAAGAATAAGAACAAGACGAAGAAAAAGAAGAGATGAAGAAAAGGAGCATTAGAAGAAGAAAAAGAAGAAGAAGAAGAAGAAGAAGAAGACAAAGAAGAAGAAGGAGAAGACGAAGAAGTAGAAGAAGACAAAGAGGAAGAAAAACAAGATGAAGAAAACAAAGAAGAAGATGATGAAGAAGGAGAAGAAGAAGAAGAGCATGAACTAGAACAAGTGGTAGGAAAAGGAGAAGAAGAAGAGGAAGGAGGAAAAAGAACAAGAAGAAAAAGGAGAAGAAGAAGAAGAAAAAAGAGATGAACAAGGATAAGAAGAAGAAGAAGAAGAAGAAGGAGGAGAAGAAGAAAGATAAGAAATAGAAGAAAAAGAAGAAGAAGAAAAACAAGACGAAGACGAAGATGAACATGATAAAGAAGAAGAAGAAGAAGACAAAGAAGCAGAGGAAGAAGATGTAAAAGAAGGACAACGAGAAGAAGAAGAAGAAGAAGAAGAAGAAGGCAATGAAGAAGAAGATGAATGAGAAGAAGAAGAAGGAGAAGAAGAAGAAGATGAGGTTGAAGAAGAAGAAGAGCATGAACTAGAACAAGTGGTAGGAAAAGGAGAAGAAGAAGAGGAAGGAGGAAAAGAACAAGAAGAAAAAGGAGAAGAAGAAGAAGAAAAAAGAGATGAACAAGGAGAAGAAGAAGAAGAAGAAGAAGGAGGAGAAGAAGAAAGATAAGAAATAGAAGAAAAAGAAGAAGAAGAAAAACAAGACGAAGACGAAGATGAACAAGACAAAGAAGAAGAAGAAGAAGACAAAGAAGCAGAGAAAGAAGATGTAAAAGAAGGAGAACGAGACGAAGAAGAAGAAGAAGAAGAAGAAGGCAACGAAGAAGAAGATGAATCAGAAGAAGAAGAAGGAGAAGAAGAAGAAGATGAGGTAGAAGAAGAAGAAGAAGTGGAAGAAGAAAAGCAAGAAGAAGAAGAAGAAGAAGAAGTAGAAGAAGAAGAGGAATAAGAAGAAGAAGAAGAAGAGGAAAAAGAAGAAGAGATGAAGAAGAGGAAGACAAAGAAGAAGAAGATGAAGAAGATGAAGAAGAAGAAGAAGAAGAAGAAAAAGAGAAAGGCGAAGAAGAAGAAGAAGAGGAAGAAGGGCAAGAAGAAGAAGAAGAAGAAGGTGAAGAAGAAGAAGAAGAAGAAGTAGTAGTAGTAGAAGAAAAAGAAGAAGAAGAAGAACAAGAGGAAAAGATAGGGGAAGAAGGAGATGGAAAGGAAGTAGAAGAAGAAGAAGAGGAGGAAGAAGAAGAAGAAGAAGAAGATGTTGAAGAAGAAGACGAAGATGAAAACAAAGAAGAAGGAGAAGAAGAAGAAGAAGAAAAAGTAGTAGTAGAAAAAGAAGAAGAAGAAGAAGAAGAAGATGAACAAAAAGAAGAAGAAGAAGAAGAAGAAGAAGATGATGAATAAAAAGAAAAAGATGTAGCTGAAGGAAAAGAAGACAAAGAAGAAGTAAAAGAAGAAGTGAAAGAAGAAGAAGAAGAAAAAAGTGATAAAGGAGAAGACAAAAGAAGAAGAAAAAGAAGAAAAAAAAGAAGAAGAAGAAAAAGAAGAAGGAGAAGAAAATGAGATAAAGCGGGAGAACAAGGAGAAGAAAGAGAAGAAGTAGAAATATAAGAAGAAGAAGTGGAAGAAGAAGTAGAAGAAGAAGATGAAGGAGAAGTAGGAAATGAAGAAGAAAAAGAAGAAGACAAAGCAGAACAAGTAACAGAATAACAAGGAGAAGAAGTAGATCGATGATGATGACGATGACGATGAAGAAGAAGAATAAGAAGAAGAAGAAGAAGAAGAAGGAGAAGGTAAAAAAGAAGAAGAAGAAGAAGAAGAAGGAAAAAAAGAAGTGGAGGAAGAAGAAGATGATGAAGAAGAAGAAGGCGAAGAAGAAATTGAAGGAAGCTGAATAAGGAGAAAAAGAAGGAGAAGAAAAAGATGGAGAATAAGAAGTAGAAGGAGGAGAAGAAGAAGAAGGAGAATAAGAAGAATAAGAAAAATAAGAGGAAGACAAAAAAAGAAGAAGAAGAAGCAGGAGAAGTAGACGAAGAATTAGAAGAAGAAGAAGTAGTAGAAGAAGAAGAAGAAGAAGAAAAAGAAGAAGAAGAAGAAAAAAAAGAAGACAAAGAAGAAAAAGAAGAAGAAAAAGAATAAGAAGAAGAGTGAGATGAAGATGAAGAAGAAGAAGAAGAAAATGAAGAACAAGAAGAGGAAAAAGAAGAAGAAGAAGAAGAAGTAGAAGAGGAAGAGGAATAAGAATAAGAAGAAGAAGAGGAAGAAGAAGAAGATGGCAAAAAAGAAGAAGAAGAAGAAGTAGAAGTAGGAGAAGAAGAAGCAAAAGAAGGAGACGAAAAAGAAGAAGATGATGAAGTAGAAGAAGAAGAAGAAGAAGTAGGGCAAGAAGTGGAAGAAGAAGGAGAAGAAGAAGAACATGATGATAAAAATTAAGAAGGAAAAGTAGAAGAAAAACATGAAGAAGAAGAAGATGGAGAAGAAACGAAAGGAGATGAAGCAGAAGAAGGAAATGAAGGAAAAGAAGGAGAAGAAGAAGAACAACAAGGAGTAGAAGATGTAGGAGAAAAAGAACAAGAAGAAAAAGATGAAGAAGACGAAGAAAAAGAAGATGAAGACGACGAAGAAGAAGAAGATGTTGAAGAAGAAGAAGAAGAAGAAAAAGAAGAAGAAGAATAAGAAGAAAAAACGAAGAAGAAGGGGAAGAAGAAGAAGAAAAAGACAAAGAAGTGGACGAAGAGAAAGAAGAAGAAGAAGAAGAAGAAGAAGAAAGAAGAAGGAGAAGGAGAAGGAGAAGAAGAAGAAGGAGACAAAGAAGATGAAGAAGGAGTTGAATAAGAAGAAGAAGAAGAAGGAGAAGAAGGAGTAGAAGAAAAAGAAGAAGAAGTAGAAGAAGAAGAAGGAGAAGAAGAAGAAGAAGAAGAAGAAAAGAGAGAAGAAGAAAAGAGAGAAGAATATGGAGAAAGAGATGGAGAAGTAGAAGAAGATGAAGAAGAAGAAGAAGAAGAAGCAAAAGAAGATGAAGAAGAAGTGGAAGAAGAAAAAGATTAAGAAGAAGAAGAAGATGATAAGATAGAAGAGTTAGAAGAAGAAGAAGAAGAAGATGAAGAAGTAGAGGAAGAAGATAAAGACAAAGGAGAAGAAGAAGAAGAAGATGAAGTAGAAGAAGTAGAAGAAGAAATAGAATAAGATGAAGAAGAAGAAGTAGTAGAAGAAGATGAAGAAGAAGAAGGATAAGAAGGAGAAGAAGAAGAAGAAGAGGAAGAAGATAAGGAAGAAGAAGAAGAAGAAGAAGAAGAGGATAATGATGAAGAAGAAGAAGAAGAAGAAGAAGAAGGAGAAGAAGAAGAAGAGGAAGACAAAGAAGAAGAAGTAAAGGAAGAAGAAGAAGAAGAAGAAGATGATGAAGAAGAAGAAGTAGAAGAGGAAGAAGAAGAAGAAGAAAGAATAAGAAGTAGAAGAAGTAGACGTAGAAAGGGAAGAAGGAGGAGAAGAAGAAGAAGAAGAAAAAGAAGAAGAAGAAGAAGAAGAAGTAGAAGAAGAAGAAGAAAAAGAAGAAGAAGAAGGAAAAGAAGAAGAAGAAGAAGAAGAAGAAGAAGAAGACAAAGAAGAAAAAAGTTGAAGAAGAAGAAGAAGAAGAAGGAGAAGAGGGCTAAGAAGAAGGAGAAGGAGAAGAAGAAGATGATGAAGAAGAAGAAGAAGAGTAAGAAGAATAAGAAGAAGAAGAATATGAAGAAGAAGAAGAAGAAGATGAAGAAGAAGAGGAAGAGGAAGAAAAACTAGTGAAGAAGAAGAAGAACAAGATGTAGAGGAAGAAGAAGATGTAGAAGATGAAGAAGAAGAAGAGGAGGAAGAAGAAGAAGAAGATGTAAAAGAAGAAGAAGAAGATGAAAAAGAAGAAGAAGAAGAAGAAGAAGAAGAAGAAGAGGAAGAAGAAATAGCAGAAGCAGGAGAAGGAGTGGAAGAAGGAGAAGAAGAAGAAGGAAAAGTAGAAGAAGAAGAAGAAGAAGACGAAGAAGAAGAAGATGACGAAGAAAAAGAAGAAGAAGACGAAGAAGAAGAAGAAGAAGAAGCAAAAGAAGGAGAAGAAAAAGAAGAAGATGACGAAGTAGAAGAGGAAGAAGAAGAAGAAGAGGAGGAAGAAGAAGAAGTATTAGAAGAATAATAAGATCAAAAAGAAGAAAAAGAAGAAGAAAAAGAAGGGTAAGAAGATGAAGAAGAAGAAAAAGAGGAATACGAAGTAGAAGAAGGAAAAGAAGATGAAGAACAAAAAGGAGAAATTATGTAAGAAGAAGAAGAAGAAGAAGCAGGACGAGAAAATGAAGCAAAAGAAGAAGAAGTCAAAGAAGAAGAAGAAGAAGAAGAACATGAAGGCAAAGAAGAAGAAGAAGCAGAGGAAGAAGAAGAAGAAGAAGAAGTTGAAAAAGAAGAAGAAGAAGAAGAACAAGAAGGAGAAAAAGAAGAAGAAAAAGAAGGACAAGGAGAAGAAGTAAATGAAGAAGAAGAAGAAGATGATGATGATGATCATGAAGAAAAAGAAGATGAAGAAGAAGAAGAAGAAGAAAAATGAGACAAAGAAGAAGAAGAAGAACAACAACGAGAGAGAAAGAAGAAGAAGGAGGAGGAGGAGGAGGAGAAGAAGAAGAAGAAGAAGAAGATTAAGAAGAAGAAGAAGAACAAGAAGAAGAAGAAGAATGAGAATAAGAATGTGAAGAAGAAGAAAAAGAACAAGAACAGTACAAAGAAGAAGAAGAGATGAAGAAAAAGGAGCAGTAGAAGAAGAAGAAGAAGAAGAAGAAGATGACAAAGAAGAAGAAGGAGAAGACGAAGAAGAAGAAGACAAAGAAGAAGAAAAAGAAGAAGAAGAAGAAAACTAAGAAGAAGATGATGGAGAAGGAGAAGAAGAAGAAGAGCATGAACAAGAACAAGAGGTAGAAGAAGGAGAAGGAGAAGAGGAAGGAGGAAAAGAACAAGAAGAAAAAGAAGAAGAAGAAGAAGGAGAAGAAAAAAGAGATGAACAAGGAGAAGAAGAAGAAGAAGAAGAAGAAGAAGAACAAGAACAAGAAGAAAAAAAGATAAGAATTAGAAGAAAAAGAAGAAGAAGGAAAACAAGATGAAGATGAAAAAGAACATGATAAAGAAGAAGAAGAAGAAGACAAAGAGGTAGAGGAAGAAGATGTAAAAGAAGGACAAGTAGAAGAAGAGGAAGAAGAGGAAGAAGGAGAAGACAACGAAGAAGAAGATGAATAAGAAGAAGAAGAAGGAGAAGAAAAAGAAGATGAGGTAGAAGAAGAAGAAGAAGAGGAAGAAGAAAAACAAGAAGA
>JAIUJO010003329.1:20000-22500 GCA_023846275.1 Vanilla planifolia
AGTAGAAATATAAGAAGAAGAAGTGGAAGAAGAGGAAGAAGAAGAAGAAGAAGAAGAAGAAGGAGAAGTAGGAAATGAAGAAGAAAAAAAAGAAGAAAAAGTGGAACAAGTAACGGAATAACAAGGAGAAGAAGAAGTAGATGGATGATGATGACGATGACGATGAAGAAGAAGAATGAAAAGAAGAAGAAGAAGAAGACAAAGAAGAAGAAGAAGAAGAAGAAGAAGGACAACAAGAAGAGGAGGAAGAAGAAGATGATGAAGAAGAAGAAGGTGAAGAAGAAAATGAAGGAAATTGAAGAAGAAGAAGAAGAAGAAGGAGAAGAAAAAGATGGAGTATAAGAAGTAGAAGGAGAAGAAGAAGAAGAAGAAGGAGAATAAGAAGAAGAATAAGAAAAAAAGATGAAGATAAAAAAAGAAGAAGAAGAAGTAGGCGAAGAAGAAGAAGAACGTGAAGAAGAAGAAGAAGAAGAAGAAAAAGAAGAAGACAAAGATGAAGAAGAAGAGGAAGAAGAAGAAGAATAAGAAGAAGAATGAGATAATGAAGAAGTAGAAGAAGAAGAAGAAGAAGAAGAAAATGAAGTGCAAGAAAAGGAAAAAGAAGAAGAAGAAGAAGAAGAAGAAGAAGAAATAAAAGAAGAAGAAGAAGAAGAAGATGATGATGATGAAGAATAAGAAAAAGGAGAAGAAGAAAAAGAAGAAAAAGTAGTAGTAGAAGAAGAAGGAGAAGAAAAAGATGGAGAATAAGAAGTAGAAGGATAAGAAGAAGAAGAAAATGTAGAATAAGAAGAAGAATAAGAAAAATAAGATGACGACAAAAAAGAAGAAGAAGACAAAGAAGAAGAAGAAGAAGGAGAAGAAGAAGTTGATGATGATGATGATGAAAACAAAAAGAAGAAGAAGTAGAGGAAGAAGAAGAAGAAGAAGAGAAGAAGAATGAGAAGGAGAATAAAAGGAAGTAGAAAAAGAAAAAGAAGAAGAAGTAACAGAAGAAGAAGAAGAAGAAGATGAAGAAAAAGTAGAAGAAGAAGGAGAAAGAAAGATGGAGAGCAAGAAGTAGGCGGAGGAGAAGAAGAAGAAAAGGACGAAGAAAAAGAAGATGAAGAAAAAGAAGAAGAAGAATAAGAAGAGAACAAGAAAATGAAGAAAAAGAAGAAGAAGAAAAAGAAGAAGAAGACAAAAACAATGAAGTAGAAGAAGAAAAAGAAATGGAAGTGGAAGAAGAAGACAAAGAAAAAGAAGAAGAAGAACAAGAAGAGGAAAAAGAAGATGTAGTAGTAGTATTAGTAGTAGAAGAAGAAGAAGAAGGAGAAGGGGAACAAAAAAGAGGAAAATAAGATGAACAAGAAGAAGGAGGAAAAGAAGAAGAAGAAGAAGAAGAATAAGAAAAGAAGAAGAAGAAGAAGTAGGAGTAAAAGGAGAACAAGGAGAAGAAGGACAAGAAGAAGAAGAAGAAGAAGATGATGATGAAGAAGAAAAAGAAGTAGTAGAAGAAGAAGAAGTAGAAAAAGAAAAAAGTGAAGATGAAGAAGAAGAAAAAAAAGACTAAGAAGAAGAAGAAGAAGAAGAAGAAGAAGAAGACGAAGAAGAAGAAGAAGAAAAAGAAGAAGTTAAAGAATAAGAAAAAGAAGAATTAGATGAAGAAGAAGAAGAAGAAGAAGAAGACGACGATGATGAACTAGTAAAAGAAGAAGATGAAGAAGAAGATAAAGAATAGGAAAATGAAGAAAAAGAGAAGGGGAAGAAGAAGAAGAAGAAGTAGAAGAAGAAAAAGAAGACAAAGAAGAAAAAGAAAAGTCAAAGAAGAAGAAGAAGAAGGAAAAGAAAAATAATAATAAGAAGAAGAAGAAGCATTAGAAGAAGAAGAAGAAGAAGAAAAAGAATTAAAAGAGAAATAAGAAGGTGAAGCATAGGAAGAAGAAGAGGAAGAAGAAGAGGAAGAAGACAAAGGTGACGGAGATGGAGAAGAAGATGAAGTAGAAGAAGAAGAACAATGAGGAATAAAAGAAAAAGAAGAAGACGAATAGCTATAAGAAGAAGAAGAAGAAGAAGAAGTTTGAGAAGAAGAAGAACACGAAGATGGAGAAGAAGAAGAAGAAGAAGAAGAAGAAGTAGAAGAAGAAGTTGAAGAAGAAGAAGAAGGAGAATGAGAAGGAGTAGAAGAAGAAGATGAAGAAAGAGAACATGAAAAAGAAGAAGAAAAAAGAAATGGATACGGAGAAAGAGAAGGAGAAGAAGGAGAAGAAGAAGTAGAATAAGAAGAAGTAGAAGAAGTAGAAAAAGAAGAAGAAAAAGAAGAAATAGAAGAATAGAACAAAATAAAAGAAGATAAAGAAGACAACAAAGAAGAAAAAGATGAAGAAGAAGAGGACAGAGAAGAAGAAGAAAAAGAATAGAAAGAACAAGAAGATGAAGAAGAAAAGGAAGAAGAAAAAAGAAGAAGTAGTAGAACAAGAAGACGAGGAGGAAGATGAAGAAGAAGAAGAGAAAGAAAAAGAAT
>JAIUJO010003329.1:35000-45000 GCA_023846275.1 Vanilla planifolia
AATAAGGTGAAGACAAAAGAAGAAGAAGAAGAAGAAGTAGGAGAAGAAGAAGAAGAAGGAGAAGAAGAAGAAGAAGAAAAAGAAGAAGACAAAGAAGAAGAAGAAGAAAAAGAAGAAGACAAAGAAGAAGAAGAAGAAGGAGAAGAAGAAGTTGATGATGATGATGATGAAAAAAAAAAGTAGAAGAAGTAGAGGAAGAAGAAGAAGGAGAAGAAGAAGAGAAGAAGAATGAGAAGGAGAATGAGAGGAAGTAGAAGAAGAAAAAGAAGAAGTGGCAGACAAAGAAGAAGAAGAAGATGAAGAAGAAGTAGAAGAAGAAGAAGAAGAAGGAGAGGAAGAAGAAGGAGAAAAAAAGATGGAGAGCAAGAAGTAGGTGGAGCAGAAGAAGAAGAAGAAGACGAAGAAAAAGAAGATGAAGACAAAGAAGAAGAAGAATAAGAAGAAAAGAAGAAGAAAATGAAGAAAAAGAAGAATAAGAAGAAGATGAAGAAGAAGAAGAAGACAAAAACAATGACGAAGAAGAAGAAAAAGAAAAGGAAGAGGAAGAAGACTACAAAGAAGATGAAGAAGAAGAACAAGAAGAGGAAAAAGAAGAAGATGTAGTAGTAGTATTTGTAGAAGAAAAAGAAGAAGGAGAAGCGGAAGAAAAAGGAGGAAAAAAAGATGAACGAGAAGAAGGAGAAAAAGAAGAAGAAGACGAAGAAGAATAAGAAAAGAAGAAGAAGAAGGAGAAGGAGTAGAAGGAGAAGAAGGAGAAGGAGGACAAGAAGAAGAAGAAGTAGAACAAGAAGAAGAAGAAGAAGATGAAGATGAAGTTGAAGAAGAAGAAGATGATGATGATGAAGAAGAAAAAGAAGTAATAGAAGAAGAAGAAGAAGAAAAAGAAAAAAGTGAAGATGAAGAAGAAGAAAAACAAGAATAAGAAGTAGAAGAAGATGAAGAAGAAGATGAAGAAGAAGAAGAAGATTAAGAAGAATAGGAAGAAGATGAAGAAGAACAAGAAGAAGAAGAAGAAATAGAAGTAGTAAAAGAAGCAGAAAAAAGAGTGGAAGAAGAAGAAGAAGAAGAAGAGGAAGAAGAAGAAGACGACGAAGAAGAAGAAGGAGAAGGACAAGAAGTGGAAGAGGAAGAAGAAGAAGAAGAAGAAGAAGAAGAATTAGTTGAAGAAGAAGAAGAAGAAGAAAAAGAAGAAGAAGAATAAAAAGAAAAAACAAAAAAGAAGAAGAAGAAGAAGAAAAAGACAAAGAAGTGGACGAAGAGAAAGAAGAAGAAGAAGAAGAAGAAGAAGACAAAGAAGAAGAGGATGTAGAAGAAGAATAAGAAGAAGAAGAAGAAGAAGAAAGAACAAGGAGAAGGACAAGGAGAAGAAGAAGAACGAGAAGAAGAAGAAGAAGAAGAAGAAGTTGAATAAGAATAAGAAGAAGAAGGAGAAGGAGTAGAAGAAGAAGATGAAGAAGAAAAAGATGAAGAAGAAGAAGAAGAAGAAGGAACAGAAGACGAAGAAGAAGAAGAAAAGGGAGAAGGATATGGAGAAAGAGATGGAGAAGTAGTAGAATATGAAGAAGAAGAAGATGAAGAAGAAGAAGATGAAGAAGAAGTGGAAGAAGAAAAGATTAAGAAGAAGAAGAAGATGATCAGATAGAAGAGCTAGAAGAAGAAGAAGAAGAAAAAGTAGATGAAGAAGATGAAAATGAAGGAGAACAAGAAGAAGATGAAGTAGAAGAAGTTGAAGATAAAGAAGAAGAAATAGAATAGGATGAAGAAGAAGAAGAAGTAGTAGTAGTAGTAGAAGAGGAAGATGATGATGATGATGAAAAAGAAGAAGGAGAGGAAGAAAAAGGAGAAAAAAGATGGAGAACTAGAATTTGGATGAGGAGGAGGAGAAGAAGAAGAAGAAGAAAATGAAGATGAAGACAAAGAAAAAGAAGAAGAAGAAGGCAAAGAAGAAGAAGAAGAAGAAGAAGAAGAAGAAAAAGAGGCAGAAGAAGAAGGAGAAGACAAAGAAGAAGCAGAAGAAGACAAAAACAAAAAAGAAGAAGAAGAAGAAAAGGAAGAAGAAGAAGAAGACGAAGAAGAAGAAGAAGAAGAAGAAGAGAAGAACGAGAAGGAGAATGAGAAGAAGAAGAAGAAGTAGCAGTAGTAGAGGAAGAAGAAGAAGAAGACGAAGAAGAAGAAGAAGAAGAAGAAGAAGAAGAAAAAGTATTTAAAGAATAAGAAAAAGAAGAACGAGACGGAGAAGAAGAAGAAAAAGAAGAAGAATTAGAAGAAGAAGAAATAGATGACGAACAAGAAGAAGACGAAGAAGAAGAAGAAGAAGAAGAAAATGAAGAAGAAGAAGACGATGATGATAAAGTAGTAGAAGAAGAAGACGAATATGAAGATAAAGAAGAGGAAAATGAAGAAAAAGAGAAGGGGAAGTAGAAGAAGAAGTAGAAGAAGAAGAAGAAGACAGAAGAAAAAGAAAAATCGAAGAAGAAGAAGAAGAAGGCAAAGAAAAAGAAGAAGAAGAAGAAGAAACAGTAGAAGAAGAAGAAGAAGAAGAAAAAGAATTAGAAGAGAAATAAGATGGTGAAGCATAGGAAGAAGAAGAGGAAGAAGACAAAGATGATGAAGATGATGAAGAAGATGAAGTAGAAGAAGTAGAACAATAAGGAATAAAAGAAAAAGAAGAAGAAGAATAACAATAAGAAGAAGAAGAAGAAGAAGAAGAAGAAGTTGGAGAAGAAGAAGAATACGAAGATGGAGAAGAAGAAGAAGAAGAAGAAGAAGAAGGCAAAGAAGAGGAAGAAGAAGAACAAGAAGAAGAAGTAGATGAAGAATAAGAAGAAGAAGTAGTTGAAGGAGAAAGAAAAGAAGGAGTAGAAGAAGAAGATGAAGAAGGAGAACAAGAAAAAGAAGAAGAAAAAAGAGAAGGGTACTAAGAAAGAGAAGGAGAAGTAGAAGAAGGAGAAGAAGAAGCCGAATAAGAAGTAGAAGAAGTAGAAAAAGAAGAAGAAAAAGAAGTAGAAGAATAGAGCAAAATAAAAGAAGATAAAGAAGGCGACAAAGAAGAAAAAGATGAAGAAGAAGAGGACAAAGAAGAAGAAGAAGAAGAACAGGAAGAAGAAGAAGATGAAGAAGAGGAAGAAGAAAAAAGAAGAAGTGAAAGAAGAAGAAGACGAAGAGGAAGATGAAGAAGAAGAAGAAGAGCAAGAAAAAGAAGGAGAAGATGAAGTAAAAGAAGAAGAGACGAATTATAAGAAGATGAAAAAGAGGAATAAGAAGAGAAAAAAAGAAGAGGAAGGAGAAGAAGAAGAAGAAGATGATGATGAGATAGAAGAGTTAGAAGAAGAAGAAGAGGAAGAAGGAGAAGAAGAAGAGGAAGAACGTGAAGATGAAGGAGAAGAAGAAGAGATGAAGAAGAAGAAGTAGAAGAAAAAGAAGAAGCAGTTGAAGAAGATGATGAAGAAGAAGAAGAAGTAGAAGAAGAAGGAGGAGGAAGAGGAGGAGGAAAGAAGAAGAAGAAGAAAAAGAAGAAGTAGAAGAAGAAGAAGAAAAAGAAGTAAAAGAAGAAGAAAAACAAGTAGAAGAAGTAGAAGAAGAAGATGGGGGAGGTGGAGAAGAAGAAGAAGAAGAAGAAGAAGGGGGGGAGAAGAAGATGCCAAAGAAGAAGAAGAAGAAGAATAAGAAGTAGAAGAAGAAGACGAAGAAAGAGAAGAAGAAGGAGAAGAAGAAGAAGAAGTAGAAGAAGCAGATGAAGAAGAAGAAGAAGATGGAGAACAAGAAGAAGGAGAAGAAGAAGACAAAGAAGAAAAAGAAGTTGAAGAAGAAGAGGAAAAAGGAGAAGGAGAAGAAGAAGAAGAGAAAGAAGAACAAAAAGAAGAAAACAAAGAAGAAGAAGAAGAATAATAATAAGAAGAAGAAGAAGAAGATGATGATGATGAAGAAGAGGCCAAAGAAGAACAAGAAGAAGAAGAAGATGATGATGATGAAGAAGAAGAAGAGGAAGAAGAAGTCAAAGAAGAAGAAGAAATTGAAGAAGAACAAAAAGAAGAAGAAGAAGATGAAGAAAATGAAAAAGAAGGAGAAGGAAAAAAAGAAGAAGAAGAAAAGTTAACACAAGAAGGAGAAGAAGGAGAAGAAGAAGTTGAAGAGAAAGAAGAAGAAGAAGACAAAGAAGAAGAAGAAGGCAACGAAGAAGTAGAAGACGACGATGACGAAGATGAAGAAGAAGAAGAAGCAAAAGAAGGAGAAGGAAAAGGAGAAGAAGAAGAAGAAGATGAAGAAGGAGAAGGTGAACATGAGGAAGAAGAAGATGAATAAGAAGAAGATGATGAAGAAGAGGAAGAAGAAGAAAAATAATAAGAAGACAAAGATGATGAAGAAGAAGAAGAAGAAGTGGAACAAGAAGAAGAAGAAGAAGAAGAAGAGAAAGAAAAAGATGTAGAAGACAAAGAAGAAGAAGAATAAGAAGAAGAGGAAAAGAAGAAGAAGAAGAAGGAAAAGAAGAAGAGGAAGAAGTAGAGGAAGAAGAAGAAGGTGAGGAAGAAGAAGTACATGAAGAAGAATAAGAAGAAGAAGTAGAAGACAAAGAAGAAGAGGAAGAAGAAGAAGTAGAAGAAGAAGAATAAGAAGAAGCAGAAGAAGAATAAGAAAAAGAAGTGAAAGTAAAAGTTGAAGAAGACGAAGAAGTAGTTGAAGAAGAAGAAGAAGAAGAATTCAAAGAAGGACAAGAAGGACAAGAAGCAGAAGAAGGAGGAGAAGAAGAAGAAGAAGAAGAAGAAGAAGATGATTATGAAGATTATGATGACGATGATGAAGAAGAAGTTGAAGAAGAAGAAGAAGAAGAAAAAGAAGAAGGAGAAGAAGAACAAGGAGAAGAAGAAGTAGAAGAAAATGAATAAGAAGAAGAAGAAGAAGAACGAGAAGAAGGAGACAAAGAATAAGAAGAAGAAGATGAACAAGGCATAGAAGTAGTGGAAGAAAATGAAGAGGAAGAGGAAGAAGAATAAGAAGAGAAAGAAGAAGAAGAAGAAGAAGAAGAAGAAGAAGAAGAAGAGGAAGAACAAGGAGAAGAAGAAGAAGAAGAAGAATAAGAAGGAGAAGGGGAGGAGGAAGAAGAAGAAGAAGAAGAAGAAACAGAAGAAGGAGGAGGAGGAGGAGAACGAGGAGAAGAATAAGAATAAGAAGAAGAAGAAGAAGAAGAAGAAGAAGATCGAGAAGAAGAAGAAGAAGATCGAGAAGAAGACGAAAAGATAGAAGACAATGAACAAGAAGGGGAAGAAGAAGAAGAAGAAAAAGAATAAGAAGAATAATAATAATAAGAAGAAGAAAAGGAAGAACAAGAAGCAGTAGAAGGGTTGGAAGTTGAAGAAGAAGAAAAAGAACAATGACAAGGGGAAGGTGTTGATAACGAAGAAGAAGATGAAGAACACGAAGAAGAAGAAGAAAAAGAAGAAGAAGCAAAAGAAAATGAAGAAGAAGAAGAAGAAGAAGAAGAAGGAAAACAAGAAGAAGAAGAAGAAGAAGAAGAAGAGGAAGAAGAAGAAGAAGAAGAAGAAGAATGAGAGTGAGAAGGAGAAGAAGAAGTGAAAGAAGTAGAAGAAGAAGAAGATGAAGAAAAAGAAGAAGAAGATGAAGGCAAAGAAGAATTCAAAAAAAAAGTAGAAAAAGAAGAAGACAAAAAGAAGATTACAAAAAAGTAGTAGAAGAAGAAGAATTAGGAAAATAGTAAGATGAAAAAGAAGAAGTAGAAGAAAAAGAAGGGAAAGAAGATGAAGAAAAAGAAAAGGAGGAATGAGAAGAAGAAGTAGAAGGATAAGAAGAAGAAAAAGTAGAAGAAGAATTAGAAGAAGAAGGAGAAAATTAAGAAGAAGAAGAAGAAGAAGAAGAAGAAGAACAAGGAGAAAATGAATAAGAAGAAGAAGAAGATGTAGTAAAAGAAGGCAAAGAAGAAGAAGAAGTAAAAGAAGAAGAAGAAGAAGAAGAAGTAGAGGAAGAAGAAGAAAAAGAAGAAGAAGAAGAAGAAAAAGAAGAAGTAGAAGAACAAGAAGACGACGAAGAAGGAGAAGAAGTAAAAGAAGAATAGGAAGAAGAAGAAGAAGAAGAAGAAGAAGATGTAGAAGAAGAAGAGGGCATAGAAAAAGAATAAGATTAAAAATATGAAGAAGAAGAAGAAGAAAAAGTAGCAGAAGAAGGAGAAGAAGGAGAATAGAAAGAAGAAGAAGAAGAAGTCGAAGAAGAAGAAAACGACGATGAAGAAGAAGAAGAAACAAAAGAAGGAGAAGGAAAAGAAGAAGAAGAAGAAGAAGTAGAAGAAGAAGAAGAAGAGGAAGAGGAAGAGGAAGAAGAAGAGGACGAAGAAGAAGAAGGCGAACATGAAGAAGAAGAAGATGAAGAAGAAGGAGAATGTGAAGAAGAGGAAGAAGAAGAAGAAGAAGAATTAGAAGACAAAGTTGAAGAAGAAGAAGAAGAAGAAGAAGAGGAAGAAGAAGAAGAAGAAGAAGAAGAAGAAGAAGAAGAGGAAGAAGAAGAAGAAGAGGAGGAAGAAAAAGAAGAAGAAGACGAAGAAGAAGAAGAAGAAGAAGAGGAAAAGTTGAAGAAGAAGGAGAAGAAGAAGTGGAAGAACATGAAGAAGTAGAGGAAAAGGAAGTACATGAAGAAGAAGAAGGAGAAGAAGAAGAAGAAGAAAAGAAGTAGACGAAGGAGAAGTATTAGAAGTAGAGAAAGTAAAAGTTGAAGAAGACGAAGAAGAAGAAGAAAAAGAAGAAGAAGAAGAAGATGTAGCAGTAGTAGTAGTAGAAGTAGAAGAAGAAGAAGAAGAAGAAGAAAAAGAAGAAAAAGAAGAGAAGGAAAAGAAGGTGAAGAAGGAGAAGAAGAGAAGCAGATCAAGAAGAAGAAGAAGAAGAAGAAGATATAGATGATGATGATGGTGAAGAACTAGAAGTCAAAGAAGAAGTAGAAGAAGAAGAAGAAAATGAAGAAGAGAAGAAGAAGAAGAAGAAGAAGAAGAAGAAGGAGAAGGAGAAGAAGACAGAGAAGAGGTAGAGGAAAATGAAGAAGAAGAAGAAGAAGAAGGTGGAGATGATGAACAAGAAGAAGAAGATGAAGAAAACATAGAAGAATCGGAAGAAATAGAAGAAGAAGAGGAAGAAGAAGAATTAGAGAAAGAAGAAGAAGAAGAAGAAGAAGAAGAAGAATAAGAAGAAGAAGAAGAAGAAGAAGAGGCTGGAGAAGAAGACGAAAAGATTGAAGTTGAAGTAGAGAAAGTGGAAGGCGAAGAAGTGGAAGAAGAAGAAGAAGAAGAAGAAGCAGAATAAGAAGAAGAAGAAGAAGAAGAAGAAGAAGAAGAAGCAGACGAAGATAAAAAAGAAGTAGAAGAAGAGGAAGAAGAAGAAGAAGAAGGAGAAGAAGTAAAAGAAGTAGGAGAGGAAATAGAAGAAGAAGAAGAAGAAGAAGAAGCAGAATAAGAAGAAGAATCATGAGAACAAGAGGAAGAAGTAGACAAAGAAGAAGAAGAAGAAAGATAAGAACATGAAGAAGATGATGATGACGAAGATGAAGTGGAAGAAGAAGAAGGAGAAGGACAAGAAGAAGACGAAGAAGAAGAAAAAGAAAAAGTTTAAGAAGAAGAAGAAGTGGAACATGAGGAAGAAGAAGTAGTAGAAGTTAAAGAAGAAGAAGAAGTAGAAGAAGAAGAAGATGATGATTATGAAGATGAAAAAGTAGAAGAACAATAAGAAGAAAAAGAAGAATTAGAAGGAGTGGAAGAGAGGAAGAAGAAGAAGAAGTAGTAGAAGTAGTAGAAGAAGAAGAAGAAGAAGAAGGAGAAGGTGAACAGGATGAAGTAAAAGGGGATGGAGAAGAAGAAGAAGATGAAGAAGAAGAGGAATAAGAAGAGTAGGAAGAAGAAGAAGAAGAAGAAGATTATGAAGAAAAAGAAGAAGAAAAAGAAGAAGTGAAAGAAGAAGAAGAAGAAGAAAAAGAATAATAATAAGAAGAAGAAAGAGAAGAAGGGGAGGAAGGAATAGAAGGGGAAGAATAAGAAGACGAAGAAGAAGAAGAATAAGAAGAAGAAAAAGGAGAAGAAGAAGTAGTAGTAGTAGTAGAAGAAGAAGAAGAAGAAGAAGAAGAAGAAGAAGAAAAGGAATAGAAGAAGAGGAAGAAGAGGAAGAAGAAGGAGAAGAAGAAGAAGTAGAAGAGGAAGAAGAAGGAGAATAATAAGAAGAAGAATAAGAAGTCGAAAAAGAAGAAGAACAAGGAGAAGAAGAGGAAGAGGAAGAAAAAGTAGTAGAAGGAAAAGAAGAAAAAGAGGAAGAAGTAGAAGAACATTAAGAAGAAGAAGATGATAAAAAGTAGAAGAAGAGGAAGAAGTAAAAGTAGAAGAAGAAGAAGAAGAGGAAGAAGAAGAAGAAGAAGAAGAAGAAGAAAGAGAAGAAGAAGAAGAAGAAGAAGAAGAAGAAGAAGAAGAAGAAGAAGAAGAAGATGATGATGAAGAAGAATAAGAAGATGGAGAAGAAGGAGAAGAAGACGAAGGAGGAGGAGGAAGAGAAGAAGAAGAAGAAGAAGAATAGCAAGAAGTAGATGAAGAAGAAGAAGGAGAAGAAGTAGAAGATGAAGAAGGAGAAGAAGAAGTAGAAGAAGAAGAAGTTAAAGAAGAATAAGAAGAGGTAGAAGGAGAAGAAGAAGAAGAAGAAGAAGAAGAAGGAGAAGAAAAAGAAGGAGAAGAAAAAGAAGAAGAATAAGTAGAAGAAGAAGAATAAGTAGAAGAAGAAGAATAATAACAAGAAGAAGCAAGAGAAGAAGAAGAAAGAGAAGAAGAAGAAGAAGAAGGAGGGGAAGAAGACGAAAAAGAAGAAGTAGAAGAAGAAGAAGAAGAGGAAAAAGAAAAAGGAGAGGAAGAAGAAAATGAAGAAGAAGAAGAAGAACAAGAACAAGATGATGATGATGATGATGTGGAGGAAGAAGAGAAGAAGAACAAAATGAAGAAGAAGAAGTAGAAGAAGGAGAAGGAGAAGAAGAAGAAAAATAAGAAGAAGAAGAAGAAGAAGAAGAGGAAGAAGAAGAAGAAGAAGAATAAGAAGAAGTAGAATAATGCAAAGAAGAAGAAGAAGAAGCAGAAGAAAAAGGAGTAGAAGTAGAAGAAGAAGAAAAAGAAGGAGAGGTAAAAGAATAAGAAGAAGAAGAGAATGATGACAATAATTAAGAAGAAGAAGTGGAAGAAAAAAAAGGAGAAGCAGAAGAAGAAGAAGTGTAAGAAGAACAAGAAGAAGAAGGATAATAATAATAAGAAGAAAAATGAGAAGAAGAAGAAGAAGATGACAAAGAAGAAGAAGAAGAAGGAGAGGAAGAAGACGGAGAAGAAGAAGAATAAGGAGAAGAAGAAGAAGAAGAAGAAGAAGAATAACAAGAAGAAAAATTAGAAGAAGAAGAAGAAGAAGACAAAGAAGAAGAAGAAGAAAGAGAAGAATATTAAGAGGAAGAAGAAGGGCAACAAGAAGGAGGAGAAGAAGAAGAGGAAGAAGAAGAAGTAGAAGAACGAGAATAAGTAGAAGATGAAAATGGAGAAGAAGTAGACATAGAAAAAGTTAAAGAAGATGAAGATAAAGAGGTAGAAGTAGAAGAATAAGAAGAAGAAGAAGAAGAAGAATATGACAAAATGGAAGAAGTAGAAGAAGACGAAGAAGAGAAGAGGAATGTGAAGAAGAAGAAGAAGAAGTAGAAGAAGAAGAAGAAGAAGAATAGGGAAAAGAAAAGGAAAGAGAATAAGTAGAAGTAGAAGAAGGAGAAGAAGAAGAAAGTAAGAAGAAGAAGAAGATGGCAAAGAAGCAGAAGAAGAAGAAAGAGAAGAAGTAGAAGAGGAAGAGAAAGAAGGAAAAGAAGAGGTAGAAGGAGAAGAAGAAGAGGAAGAGGAAGAAGGAGAAGAGGAAGCAGAAGAAGAAGATGAAGATGTTGATGAAGAAGAACAGGAAGAAGTAAAAGAAAAGGAAGAAAAAGAGGAATTTGAAGAAGAAGAAGAACA